>JAOYNN010200777.1:0-10764 GCA_025770095.1 Goniobranchus kuniei
GTGGAATAGAATGCCTGATTCTATCAGATGCTGCAGAGACGTGGACTCTTTCAAACGGTCCCTCTGCCAGATTAGCCCTGAAGTCAAGCTTCTAGACATCATAGGCTTGAACTCACTTTTTTTTGTCTTTTTTTTTTTTCATGCGCTTCAGTGGGATTATTTGAAGAAGAAGAAGAAATCACGGATCACACAGTAAGAATCACCAAGATCATATAAACTTGCTAGAGGAAATGTGATCTTAAAGGATTAATAAGATGAACTAGGCAGCCCTTTAATTCAAATAATCATGGGCATCTTCTCAACATTTCAGAAAACATTTAGTGTACAACAGAAAGGCATTGTTAAACCCCCTCAACCATCCTAGTAGCCCATATTACGAGGGTCACATCAATGTTAAACAATGCTCAATGCATTACAATGTTCTAACCCACTCCTTTTTCTTTCCACAACCATTTCTGTACTGTCCCAAGCAGAACCAATAACCAGATATATACAAGTATGTACCTTTGTGCACTGACTGATTGAAATAGGCCTACTTGTCAAGCCAACTGAATTACTTATAAGCAAAACCAGACAATTGACTGACAAGGTCCTTCTGTATGTATTTCATAAAGAAAATTAGATGCTTTGGATCTCCTTTCCCGCCTCATCTCTTTTTCCGTCGGGGGAAGGGGACAATGTTTGTTTCAAAGGAAAATGAATAGAACTTTTAACTTCAATAAAAGATAACGAATACAAAATGGAAATAATGTCACATCTTCCTCTTCAGGCAAAGGTACTTGATAAGGCCCATGAACAGAGATAATGCTTAACCTTCTGGAAATGGCCGAGGGATGCTAACACCTTGATAACATTACAATTGAGGAAGATATCTTTAATCTTTAACTTTTCAACATTACTTAAGGTAGAATTAACAGGTGTGAATGAAGCAGTGTATGATACTTTTCTTTTCACTCTTTAAGAAGCATTAACAGAAAAAAAAATACACTGGCAAATTCCACTTTTCATACATGGCTGTGCTTGTGTATTTTAAACCTGTTCATTTGGAAATTACTGCATCAAGCAAGGTCCTTGGGTGGCTCAGATCGGATGCCAGGTATCTCAAGACATGAAAAAATTTGCATGGGTTAGATTTTGCAGTAAACCCTCTTTATATTTATGTAAATTTGATATATATCTAATAAGTATAAATATAATCTACCGTAGTATGATTTAAAGTATTTCAATATTTCTGTGCCATTAAGTGGCTATTGGAATGCTGTCCTGTCAGAAGAATATGCTTTACAACAGAGATAATGTTTACATCGCAATGCTATAAATTTCTTTCATTTTCAATTAGGAGACATCTTTGTTATCTATTATCAGCAACAAAATCCGTTTGCCATTTAAATCAATTCATCAGTTCAAAATATCAATGAGCCAAAATGTTGAAATACAGGACTACAAAGTCTGGCCATTACTAGGAAGTTCGGTGCAGAAAAAAAAAATATCTGAGGATCTAAAAAGGAAAAAAAACAAAACAGAAAACGTTCCCATCTTTGATGTATTATTACTTTAAAAACGAAACAGGAAATCTAATTATTTTTCCTCAAGAGTTTAGAATAAAATGCATCATTTCATCATGAGATAAACAACTTTTAAAACTGAATAATGAATTTACAATTCTGTACAAAATTTCCAATATGGGTTAATTAAATGAAATTGGCATTCAAGAGCATGTTAGTTTTCAACTGCTCAATTGAGCCACAATTCAAATCAAGCACTTATCTTTGATTGGTTTGCTTTTTGTTTAAAAAAAACATTGATCTCTTTATTCTCTTTAGGAAATCTGACCAATATACTCTAAAATTCTGCATTCAATTGTTTTCTTAGTGAAAGAATGAGTCTGCATGAATATTTCTTATCTGTTAAAAATCAGTTTATGTAAAATAATTAGTATTTTACATTTTGACTGTTTCCTTTAGGATTAGACCTAGAGGCATTGTTTGCCGTCTGATCTATCCAGGAGTAAATCTTGGACTGGGTATTAATCTAATCTACAATATTTAAGTAATATGTATATTAGTACTGAAACTGTATTGGATCTGTAATTTTTTATAATTTTTTTTTTTAATCTAAATTTAGTTTTTAGATTCTCATGAAATGTGAGGAGGGTTTTACAATAATCTATCAGTTATCAGTCTAAATTCTAAATAACTGACTGATACAACAACAAAAAATCATTACAGTAAAAGTACAGTACTCAGTTACTGCAGTCTGAATGAGTACATGAGGTACAGGCTAAAATTAGGGATGTCTGTGCCTTGTTCATGTATCTATAATGATTACATGATTAAATATCACAGTGCAGGTAGGATTTGGGAATCAGGCTGATTGTGGAACTTAAAAAAGAGTGGTAAATCTCGGAAATTTTCTGAATTTGAGGAGATTTGATGAAATTTTAGGAGACTTGGGGAGTGCTATGAGGCCTGATTTAGAGCAGCATCCTCATTTTTTTTTTTCGAATCTGATCCATAAAATATTTAAATTAAATTAAGTTCACCAAAGATCAAACTCATAAAATAATACAACTTAGCGTAGAATTTGTTATTCTAACTGTGTGTAAGATACCGCACAAACTGCAAATTTTTTTTAAAAATTCAAACTGCAAAGCTGCGAACGTTTTTTGTTTTGTTTGTTAGGGAACAATTTTTTTAAATTTTATATCTTGGTGTGCGTGTGTGTGTGTGTGAGTGTGTGTGTGTGTTTGTGTGTGTGTGGGGGGGGGAGTGGTGGTGGTTGTCTTTTTTGTTCCCTTGACACATCTTTGTGTACATATGGCCATTACTTAATAAAAATTGTGGTTAGCATTCTATGCATCTCATTTTCCACTGCATGAAGCATAAAGTAAGAACCCCAACAAGTTTAGCACGATCTCTTCATACTGCTCTTGAACTAAGCTGTCCACAAAACATACAACTCATCATTATAAACTTAGATAACAAAAGATGCCATGCTGCCATAAGACATTGGGCAGACACCATAAAATGAAGTCATTGGTCAGATAAGTACTGATTCCAACACTTTTTCAGGCACCATGAATTCCAAGGGTGAAAAAATTGCAATCAGCTCTTCTTTCATCCATGAAATCATTCAATGCCCCGATTGACAGTCATTTCCGTCCATCACAGCCTAGCATCTTCTGTCTTCTCTTTTGTGGATGTCTTAAAGCATAGATCTATTAACACCTTACTTACGGAACGTATGCTTAAATTCAGTAGCTTTGTTATCTGAAAAACTTTTAGGCAGTGAGGCATATTTTACAGAGATTTCAAATTTTAAAAAAGACTAAAAAAAAATTGTTTTCTTGAAAATGACCTTTGACTAAGACATGAGTTCCTTATACTTCCTGATATGAGCCTTATCTTCAAAGAGTTAAACATACATGTCATATAACTAAGCTAAGAAATTCAATACTTACAGAAAACACTGAAAGAGCAAATACATATCTTAATTAATGAAATAATTAAAAATCTATCTAAATAATCAACCTTTCATCAATCAGTCAAACCATCACAGAAGCCTTTCCTAGAGGACTGTATTTATTGACGTAAGGCAACCCTAACCATTGTGGAGTCTATTTGAAGCGGTTGCTTTTCCTCCACTGGAATTTAAATTAGTAGACATTCTTCAGTCAAGAACACTATGTATTTACCCCTGTTGAGGAATACCGTCTGTGATCACATGTGTAGGTTGATGTACTGACAGTGGTATCAGGTGGTATCAGGATATTCTTGGTGACTTTCCTCTCTTATCAGTTTAATTTTTGCTGGTCTTTATCAACGGGAGTTTAAATAAAAGAAGTAAGAACAAGAGCACAAAGAAAGTTGAATTCCTTCAAGGCCCTGGAGTCAACAGAGCAAGGCCTTGTCTTTGGGCTTCATGGCATGAGAATAGAGAGAAACAAGCAACATTTATCATCTCCTTATAAGGGGTAAAAGAAAAAGGCCAGTCTGCAAAGCTTGACTCTCTAGCAAGGCCTGTACCCATATTACATCTAGGAGCAGACAACAAGCATGTCAAGAATTCTCAAGTATTTGATACAGAATCCACAGATGTCATGGCGCAAACCGTGCACCATTCCGTTGCAGTCAAGAGCTTGATTCCTCATTCACAGAGGTCAAATGTAAAAATTTATAGCCTGGATCAAATTTGGCCACAGCCTCCTATTCACATCTTACAGATGCCATGAGCTTATGACAGTACACACATAGGTTCTGATGATGCCTAGTGTTTTCTCCAGGGTCAAAAGGGGCAAGCATTTTTTTGGCAGAGGGGAAAAGATCCAACAACAAAAGTTTGATAAAAAAAAAAAGACTAGGAACCAGCACTACAGAAGTATTCAACCTCAAGACTTCCCACATAAAATTCTTTCATAGCCCCATTTCATGCTCAGACCTGCTTGTCAATAAAGTCTGAATGTTATAATGCACAAGACTAATAACACCTTACTTTTGTCAACAAATGAGGCAAATTTTGGATCCATTCGTCAACTGGCGGTAGAATGGTCTAAAATATGATCAGTGTCTGAAAAGAGGCATGCCCAATGACTCAATGTCTCCTGTTGATGAAATATCTTTGCAAGTTTTTTGCTGTGATAACAGTACAACACAGCAAAAGCATCAGCATTCATCGCAATGAACAAGTTACAATTGATGACCTCCAAAGCAGTGCAAACATAAATAGAAGGTGTCATTAACAGATCATGAAATCAGCAGAACCAGTGGATTTACTGATATACCTTCTCAGACACTTTTTCAATTACATTAGAGAGACATCAATAGGTAGTCTGTGACAAAATGACAATTAATTGATCCCACACTCTCTAATGTTCAGAATGAATTCACTTTTTCATAAAACGTAAAAGCCCAAACAAGCATTTTCACCAGCAGTTTCCTCTGTGCTGATGGAAATGTAATAATGAAGTTGTATTTGTTTGTTTACAGAATTTCTTCAATCTTGAAACTTACCATAATCATCAGCTCATTGGCTTCACTGACTCCAGTGCAGTATAAAGATACAGAGCAGTCCGTATATTATTATTATTATTATTATTATTATTACAATATATCAACATCGCTAGAAGCACTGATATTATGTTATAAAAGAAGCTGGAGCAGGAGGGACATACCCCACCAACACAGAGTGCCAACAAAATGTCCTTGAACTTATGTCAATAATTGCCTGTGCCAATATGATTACTAAAAGTCATGCAAGGTAGACTGAAAAAGAGAGATGAATTATAGGGAGCATCACACAACTGCTACCCGATTGACTATTGTGCATCATTTATCTCTTGGCAGGCCTGCCCATTCTAACACATTCTCAACTCCCTGCTGAGTGTGTGATGAACGTGCCAAGCAGACGCATCTTGCATTCTGACTAAGATCCTTTACTGTCTATTGGATGGTATGCTGAGTAAATTTGTGTAAAGGCCTCACCTAGACAAGTTGGCCTGCAGTTATTGATCAGATCATGTAAGCATGATGTAATACCATCATATAACCGTTCAGACTTATATTCAGCGCAAACATTAGAGAATAAATGTCTGACAAAATTTTGACTGTAAAATGGTGTGAATTCTCAATAGTTAGAGAGATCTGTATGGACAAGTAATGCTGTGATATTGATTTTTTTTAAAAAGGAGATGGAAGTATGCCGGCCATCTTGCAAAAGAAAACAAAATGATAGAATCCTCAATATCTGGACTGAGAAATGAGGGCAAGAGAAGAGAGGCTGCCCCAAAGAGGCACTAAAGAGAGCCATCATGCAAAAGGTGAATATGATGGAAGTGAAATTAATAGCAGTTCTGATGTCAGTGGCACAAGACAAGACATGGCTGACGAACAAAAGCTGGAGCCCACCAACAACAGAAAGTAACATGAAACAAACGTAGCTCAATCAGTAACAACTACTACAACAAGTACAGAGCAATCATTTCACGACTACAAGCGAAAGCCTTCAAAGTTCATTTTGTGAACAACTTTTGAAATCAACAGGGGATGAAAAGAAAAAGGTATAAATTACATCCACACATCTGATTTTAATGGGGGTTTGTTTTTTTTTTAATTATTCAAAAATAAGAAGGAAGCTGATGTTTAATAGAAAAAAATGTAGGCTGCCTCCATGGAAGACTGCATCTTCAAACATGTCATTAAATTGTCAAAAATTGAGACTGTGAAAAAGCAAAAAAGTACCATTATTAAAAAGCAGGTACAAAAAAAAGGATTTTTAAAAGGAAAAGATTGGTAAAAGGATAAGAATCATAGGACACATCACTTGAAAATTACCAAATGTAATAAATCTAACAATGGTTTATGTCAATTTATTCCAAAGACTGAATCTCAAAAAAATTGAAAAGAGATTTAGGTTGAATCAACAATGAAAAGCAAGAAGTCAAAACAACCTAAATCCAGTACTTTTTGTACATCTCTCAAAGTTGTTTCAAATTCAAACTACAATTTTGTTCCAAAAATGAAAAATAATTTTATTTTTCATCTAGCTAACAGTTAATGTCTGAGACAAAACTACAGGCATACAATCTTCCATGGGGCCAAATTGAATGAACACAAGTCAGAGTAAGTCATACCTGATCTTCTTGAACATCACCTTGCCCGTTTTGTACACAAAAGCTTTACCTCAGTCCATCAAGTTGCACAAGAAAAAGGGATTCACTATTAGAGCTGACTAACATGAGACAGCTGTGTGTGTGCATATCAATGGTTAAAGTCCCAAACCCAGTTGTCTCCAGGTATCAAAATTATTCAGTTTCGATAAAATAATTTGTAACATTTGGTTTATTTTTTGCATCAACTTGTCAGAGATTTTGATAAAAAAATGTTCTTTAAATAGCAGAATTGCAATACACAAATCTGCCATATCCATTTATTTTCTTTTAAATGTTAATCACAAATCTGCCGAGTCCATGGACACAATGGTGGATGAATGGAATACTTTTCCTCTTCCATTAAATGGGAGGAAATACGAACTTAAAATGATTTTAGGCACAATTTATAGAATTTAGGCCACATTTTATTTCTAAAAGTGTTTTAATCTATCCTGTGAAGTTATGATCAGAGGAGGCAGTTTGTTTGCAACTTTTGCCATTGATATATTGACTCATAACCAATGACATAATTTGAATCAAAAAGATACGAAAATTGTTACTTTTTTTCATCCCTATTTAAACGTAAATATGAATTGATCAAAATGATGGAATTAGATGGCCATATATTTTTCGTGATAAAATATGCATAGGTCAGGCAGATTACGAGCCAGGAGACCTTCAATATCATATCTGAGAAACTTGTATCACCTGTGGTGAAACTAGACAACTTTGTGCATCTGTGTGCCTGTCATGAAAATGGACAATGATTTGTTATGATCTCTGGAAAACAACCCTATCACTGTGACAGTTACAACAGAACAGGCTTTTTTTTCCCCCCTCAGGTTGAAAGCTTACAGATGACTGATCCATTAAGCATCAACATAAGATAGGAGTGTACAAGCACCTAAGATGCCAAGTTTCCATAGACTCCCTGGTATCTTTTACACAGACTGCATAACCAACAAGGAGGTAAAAATCAGAATAGGAATGCAGTACAAGGACTTTCCCAGTTCAGTGGGAGGTCTGCTCCACAGCTGTAAAACCAAAGACCTCTGAGCTTGCAGTAGAGTACTCCAATCCTAAGACCCTTTATGGCAATACAAATGCATTTGGTGTGATAGTCACTGTACTACACAATTACTCCTTTCACTCCATCACCAGTACTGGTTTACTCTAACAAATACAGCTTATCCACGAAAGGGCTTCAAAGACTGCCAAAAACACCATTTTGAATTTGTAATGATTATAACACACTGCATTTCATTTACTGTGTGTTGCAAACATAGATCAAGAAGATTTCTATGGAAACTGCAAAACCCTGTGGTGATCTTCCAAGATATTTTACCTATACATAACAAAAAGTGTTGAATGTAGGGTTACCATCATTTTCTGTCAATATGGACCTCAGGATTTGGCACAAACCTCTCACTCACTCAAGTTTTCTTCAGATTTACCTTTAACCATAGTTTGCAGCAAATACCTCCCCCATCACCAACTTACCTTTTGAAACAATAATCTTCTTAACTGCTCTTTCTTATGAAGGAATTTGATTTTCACTCTGGGCGGCACGCATATTGATCTTCATGACAGCTCCATCACCTTGCTTAGCACTGGATAATGACTCAACCAGACCCAAGAGAAAAGAACCTTTTGCGACTCTTAAGATTTACACTAAAAAGGTTCACTTTCCCTTATACCTTTATTACCTATAGTGGTGCCATAGAGGAAGGCGTAGACTCCGTGGAGAACAAAGAATTCCCCACAGAGAGGACTCAACATTGTTGAGACAGCGTTGAGGCTTATGATTCCAATGTAGCACACCAAGGGATTGGTGACTATGCGATCAGTGATTATTCCGAAGAAGAGACGACCTATGATATTTCCAACGCCAAAAATAGAGATAAGCATTGCAGCTAATGTTATTCCAATGTTGTTTTCCACTGCCCTGTCGACCAAGTAGACAAGTGGAGTGGCGTACGACAGACAGGTGAAGAAATTACTGACAAAAAGGATAAAAAATGTTCTGTCTTTAAGTAATTCAATGCTTTTCAGAAAAGACTGCAGGAGTCTAGACCTTGGACACATAAAGCATGTCATTTCGTCAGCATCATCTCCAAATGAAGTCGATTTTGTAGTAGTAGTTGTTAATGCATCTGGGTCGAGGTCAGGATCAGCCTTCAGCAGTATAACACTGTCATCCCGTTTTGGCAACTTTTCTTCAAATAAATCTTTCAAGCTGCCTAGAATGTGTAAGTCGAAATTGCGCAAACTTTTGGACAGGGTGGAAGTGGAATGTTTGTCATGTTGAATTCCATGTAAAGACTGGGATAGAAACATTGGCCTCTCTTTTCGGCTTGACAAATCAGTCAGGCTGTTGCTTGCTCTCTCTGTGTTTGCTTCAATTTTCAAATGCTGGACCCTTGAAGGCAATGCTATCATATTTCTAGAGCTTTGTTCATTGAAGCTATTTCTTTTCTCTGTACCGTTAAGCTCTTTCCCAAGGCAATATGAGGTCATATTCTTTGAAGAATAGTGAAAATCTTTATCGTCCAAATTCACATGATGACATTTGTCAGTGGAGTTTAAAAATGAGAGTGAGCTCTTAGCATCATTTGTAGGAACACTATTAGTACTGTATGGAGGCAATATGTAAACAGGATTCTCTCTAGAAGAGATCATCAAGTTCTGGCTGGCTTCAATATCCTCATCTCTTGAATATGTATTTTGTTTGTGCTCATCCTGTACGGTGACATTTGCCACAATCCCGTCAGTTCTGTTTTCAACCTCCAGTTCACAATCTGAAAAAGAAAGAATTAGGAAACGCAATCAATGGACACGTGGAAACATATTGTTAGATGTAGATGGACATGATCACATATAAAATATATCTAATAGCATTGTAAAATTAAAAACATACACTTGAAAAAAAAACAACCCAACAAAATAAGTGAGCATGAGCTATCAGTAAAGCACAAGACTTCCATTACAGACATCAAATCTACAAAAACTAATCAATCATCTACAAAATCCTTTTACTTCCACAATCAGTTCGTTTCCATGAAAAAATTCCTGTATAAAAATGTGGACAGTCTGTTTATGTTGCAATCAGAAACCTTATGGATGGGAAAGGGACACTCACAGAAGAAGCCAAATGCCACAAAAACAAAACAAAACAATAAACAACAACAAACAGAAAATGGAATGAAAAGAATGAAAAAGTGCTGATGAGTCAGCATCTAAGGCAGACCTTGTCATGAGATAAGGAAATAAAAAACAAAAGCATTTTATGCAACCTGCATATCAATATATCAATCTGAATCATAGGTTTGAGGGCTTATTCCTGCAGTGGTTAATCGTTTAAACACATGGCCTGCAACCAATTAATGCAATGTGTTCCGATCAAACTCAAACAGTGGTCCACATATGTTCTATGAAACAGACTATAGGATTAAGATAAAGATAAATATTGCATTATAATATAGTGCTTTCCACTGTTCTACAAACAATCTCAAAGCGCTTTACAACACATCCCCTAGCAGGCATACCCCGTGGGGAATATACAGTAAAGTGCAGCCCATTTTGTGCAATGTTTTATTGTCAGACAGGGCAAAAGTAAATTGTAAAGTACTAATAAGCACGGTTACACATCGGATATGAACGCTACACGTTAGTCCAAGGCCGTTATCGTTGTATGAGAAGAAATGAAGAAAGTGTTCATCACCACTTCAGACACATGAAGCTGAATTCAGTTAAGTCAAGACATTTAATTTTTTAGGAAATATATGTAATAGTACTGTGCCTTTGGAGGCGCACGGCCTCTGGCCAGTATCAAAATAAGGGAGTATCTTACAAATAAAATTAATCTTATCCTTTTATACTTGGTGAATTGAATGACACCTTTTCTCTGCCTCTCCACAGACATACTTTTACATTGTGTAAGTTACTCTTCCTTCAACAGATACTGCCCATATGCATGTAAAAAATGCACAAACTTTCGAAACAATCCTAATTATAGATTAAGATTATATAGAAATGAAATACGCAAATGTTGAATTTGTTCTGAAAAGGGGAAAAAAAGTTTGATTTTAATGAAGAAGAGTACACAAACTTAGTTGTTT
>JAOYNN010200888.1:0-10763 GCA_025770095.1 Goniobranchus kuniei
TAATAATAATAATAATAATAATAATAATAATAATAATAATAATAATAATAATAATAATAATAATAATAACAACAATACAGTAGTGATTGGCTATGTGTCCACTCTGCCAGAAGCAGCAAAAACGGACACATAGCCAAAACGGACACATAGGTGAAAGCTGATTTTCAGAGATGACCTCATTTATGGAGGATACTTACGTAGCAATTCCTTTGTACTCCACCTTCACATGCATAAGAGAGAAAAGAAAGGAAAGAAGTTCATTTCCACATTTATTTGAAGACTTAATTGTTCTGTCCTTCCAAGACGACGTAGAAAACTGAAACCAAGGAAAGTGTCTGTCTCAGCGCCTCATTAGGTATCCAGCAATAAACTCCTCTCTCTCCACCTTAATTCGTCCAATCATGGCCATATGGTCACTTAGCATCGATCCTTTTAAAGAGACCTCAGCCAGTCAGGTTAAGACACCTGGACGACCAAAGAAGATGCACTTCAAATTCTTTCAATCTCATGAGTGGGTGACAGAGAGGGAAGGGGCGGTCACCATGGACAGTCAAAAGGCAATTTGCCTAAATTACTTAGCCTGCAATGTTTAAGCAACCAGAGTGCCAAAACCGACACTTTCACAATATTTTCAATCCAATAAAGGGTGAAGAAGGAGATGGGAGGGGCTGTCACTACCGATAGACAAGAGGCGATGGGCTAAAATTATGTAGACCAGTAATGTTAAACAAAGTTTCAACCAATGGAAATGGGTGAGAAATAAATCAAATGGCTGCTGTCTTCGTTGTGAAGGTGCAATGGCCTACCTATAACATGCACTGGACACATTGGGCCCACATTTTGACTACACATATTGTAACGGATAAAACAATGTCCCATTCATTCAATTCTATGAAGGCATTTTGACGAATTAACAACAATTGTTATTGGGGAGGAAGGGATTTTTGCTCATCAAAATGGACACTTAGGCGAAATTCCTGATTTTGAAGCAGTTCACTTTGAGGTCTGTTTTTTAATGAAAAAATTATGTTTTGTACCAAAAACGGCCACTTAGGCGAAATGGACAGATTGCCGATCACTACTGTAATACACTGCTAAGACTACTACTACCACTACTAATACATTTATAAAGTGCTTATACATTGGTAAACTCTAAGCATTGGGCAATTTAAACAATCTGTAAGTAGACTTGCACATATGTGAACACACAAATGTTAGAACATAATAAATGATAACAACATCCCAAGTCCCTTTAGTCTGCCTACAGAGCCAGACACAGACTGCTCTCTTAGAAACGATTAGTGATATCCTTACAAATTTGGATGAAAATCAAACTGTGTATTTTAGTATTCAATACTCTTTGTGACATTTGAAATATTGATCATGGCATGCTTATAAACATGCTGAATCACAATTCTGGCAACAATGGGACTGTCCCGCTCTTCATTTCCTTCAACCAGACAATTCAGTCGATTCAATGACATATTGTAGTATGAGGGGCCTTTGTCAGAATTTCACAGCATGAGAAACAAAGAGAAAAATGCAGGAATTACATAATCTGAGGAAGGCAATAAGTAAGAGAAGGAGTAAGGAGAAGACAAGGGCAAGACTATGATAAAGAAAACATTTTTGACATTGTGACATGGTTTATTCAGTACTCGGTATTTAAGGTCTTTGGCCCAAATTACAAAATGTGGACAATCATCAACTACATCATAAGACTTCCATGATTTATGCAAATCAATATCCATAATGTACATATATTCTTTACACAATTCATATTCTTAACAATCATAGGACATGTATTTGACATCAATTTACAAAAGGCACCTTTTATCCATAGTGGTCAGTATATATTGTGCTCTTAAGACGTTTAAATGTTCACACACAAATGGGAAATGAAATTCAACATCATCAGAACCTCATGAACAACGTTTACAAACAGGATTGATTCTTATCTTCAAGAGGGATGCGTTATTTTCCAAAGGCAAACCATATGATCTCAATAGGGATATTAAACAACATTCCATAAAAAGTAAACTAATGTAATATAAGGTGTTAAAATATTAAAATTGGTGTAACATTTATTCAAATAAAATATATCTGATAGTCCCCTTACAACATTTTCTCAATATTCTACATCGTATCTGTGAATATGTACAAGATGCTTGACATCCCCCACCTGTAACATGCACTAAATATAACAAAAGCCGCGGGATTGAAGCAAACTTTTAACATGCAATGCCCGGTTATGTTGATCTGATTCAGATTGTCTGAACTTCTGTAGATAACATGTCATCACAAATCTCATATCTAAATACAATAATTACTCCTATATTTTACTGCTCTTACTTTGAAATTTAATATAACGAGGCTAACAATTCAATTAACAAGGGACAATGACAAAGAACAAAAAAGAGAACACGGTACAGAAACCCAAAAACAAGAACACGTTGCAAGGAAAAGGATAAGAAAATGGTGACAGGCAATACATGATAAAAGTAAAGTAAAGATGGCAGTTATATGGTATACGTTCCATGGCGTAGCCACGCTTATGGCGCTTTACAATGACATTTTGCTCCAAACACCAACACAGAACATTTAGAATAAGATTTGCTGCCTGTTAGGCGCTAATACATTTTTTGAGACAGAGACAGCATTGTCTTAACGGCCAGGTACTCATTCACACCTGAGTCGAGTGAGGTAAGTGAAGTAAAGAGCCTTACCCAAGACCACAACGCCAATGACATGTAGTTATGAGTATGACCGCACACTAGAGAGGCTCGAATCCACACTGTAACGTGAGCTTGGACTGACCATGGTTAATGCCTATTGACTCTCCACTTGTGCTGAGAGGTGATCACCTTAGCCACCGACAAGAGGAATGACAAACTCCCCTGGATTTTGGTAAGAACCAGCAAACTCATCATCTCTGTCTTACTCATTCCCTGGCATAATAGCAACACTTTTTTGTGACGGAGCTTAGTAACTCTTCTATACAGGTGAAAAAAGAAAGAAAGTGATCTATCGCATCCTTCAGTTTCTAATCCATACTGTATTAGGCAAACATTATGCTGATCTAGAAATGTATGAAATTTGCTTTTTCTATTACATGTTGTTAGAGTTAGTTGAAATCGTATTTACTACATCATCATGCCCCTCATGCAAGAAGACACTGAAATTATTTGTAATGCAAGTTGTTAAGATGTCATCAAATTGCATTGACAAAAGAATTTAGGGAATGAAAGTGCTGTAGTTCTAATCCTGACAGTTTTGAGAATTTGTGCCTTAAAATTGTAAACTGTTGTACTTACAATGCAATTGAAAGACTTGAGAGAATCAACTACAATGGAGTCCGCTTAGGATAAACTTTTTTGGGCCAGGCCAAAGGGTTTATCTTAAGCAAGTTTTATCTAATCCATTTCCAAGGGAACAACCATTTCATCCCAAATGAGAGGCGCTTACAGGTTTAAATCTATGGAAAGTGGCCAGATTTGACTTTGAACTGCATTACAGAGATAGAATGAAGGATGTAAAGAACTGCACTCTGGCTTAGCCTAAGGCCTAGACCTAAGCATGGGGAAGTGTAGAAGCAGATCACGTGATTTTTGCAATCAAACAAAAAATTGGTGTAGAGGGAGAGTGAGAGTAGGCCTGGAGAGAGAGCGAGAGAGCAACAGAGATCAAAACTACACTAGGCCCCTAGCCTAGCCTACGGGAGTGGGAAGGAGAGAAAAAAGAACAGCGCAAGATATTCAATACAGTCTAGTCTCGGTAATCCGAACCCCTCCGTTCCCAGCAGGTTGTTCGGATTACCGAATTTTTCGGATTAGAGAATCACCGACCAAATGTCAACAATGATACATATATTGCAGAATTAATCGGGGAAGGGCCTCAGAATGAAAAGTAATGTAAATCGAGTGCATTTGAAATGGCACTGACTACATAACATGTACATCATGTTTAGCCAGAGACAATTCAGTGGATTTATTCAGAATATTTATTCAGTTGTTGGTTGTTGTTGTTTTGTTTTGTTGTGTTTTTTGTTTTGTTTGTTTTTTTGGTGTTTTGTTTTGTTTTGTTGTTGTTGGGGTTTGTTTGTTGTTGGGTTTTTTTGGGGGGGTGTTGTTGCGTTTTATTGTAGCTGTTTTTTGCTTTTTATTTTTCTTTTGTATTTTTTGTCTGGTTTTTTTTTTGCTTTGTTTTGTTGTTGTTGTTGGTGGTGGTGGTTTTTTGGTTTGTTTTTGTTTCCTATTTTTTTGTCTTTTTCATTTGTGGATAGGCTAGCGATGACCAACACTGATTGTGCCCGTGTCTTATGTCAACATGTCTAAGAGATCACAGGTAAAGAGATTCAGTCATTCACACGTTTGCCTAATCACTCATCACACTTGAGTGATGACACATGTATTCGCATCATAGGCAAGGGTCAAATGTAGACGGTATCGGTACCCTGTCTCACTTCTTGAAAGGTGTGAAATGGTTTGTCTTAGTCTCAAGATGACCAGAAGCGAACACATGTCACAATGGCGCCTTTCTACATCAGCAGTGCATTTGTATCTACAAATCGCCAGCCAGCCAACAAAACCAGACTTTACAATTACGAAAAGCCAAGTCGATTGCCTTTGATTTGGAAAAAAAACGTTCAGATTAGTGAAGCAAAAGCAGAAATTCATCCCCAAATAAAGTGTTCAGATTCGGAATCACAAATGTTCGGATTGGACTACTATTAAATAATAAGAATAAAATCCGTCCCCACCCAAAGCGTTCAGATTATCGTGGGATTTGGATTTCCAAATTTCAGGTAAACGAGACTACACTGTATTTCAATCAGGCCTTGCAATCTGCAAATTGCTTAGACTCAGACCTGTGATACCTATTTTGAACTAAATTTAGAATCTATAGGCCTATTGTAGATCTATGACCTTCGCTCTCCCTAAAGGAAGAGGAGGGGGGACAAGGGATGGGTGCTGAGGAATAATACCAGCGAAAATCGGCCTTACAGGTGTGAAAAACTTTAAAAAACCTTCAATCTGCTTGCTCTCTGGGTGTGGAAAGAGAGGGCACAATGACTTGAAAAGTTTATTTTAAGCGGACCGAGGGTGATGGAGAGAGAATTGCAATTATTTTAACTGAACTCTGATTAGTAGAGTTATATAAAGGGAAAAAGGTGCTGGGCGAATAGTTTATCTTAACAAAGATTTTATCTTAAGCGAGATTATCTTAATTGGACTCCACTGTAATAATTGATATAAATATTTTAATATAATGCTTATTCATGAAATTTAAATATTGTTGTAGCGGAATGACATTTGCTCTAGGAGCTAAATGGTCAGGGCCTGATTTTTTTATTAGTGCCAGCTTATGAAAAATTAGCTGTTTCAATTTTTTTTCTGCTCCCTTTTTCTATGTTAAGTCAGTATAATTTGAGTGTCTACACTGACTGGATATGGATGACCAACTCGGATGATTGAAACTTATAGCAGAGTCAGCTGAAAAGCTGCTGCTGGAGCAAATTTATCCCGACCATTCCTTCTTTCACAGCTTCTTCTTCTTCTTCTTCTTCATATGTACTGCCTGACTCAGACTGAGAATTAATATAATGTCCATGCACACATTTAGTTGAAACTATCTAGTTTGTTGTTACATGTCTAAGGGTAGCTGAATGCAGAGTAATACATGAACAATGATGCATTTAAAAAGCAGTGCTTAGTGCAATTAATAACCATAGATGTAGATATCTATGATAATCCTACTATAATTGGTATAATATTTGAGTCAGGCAATCACACTAATCATTAATGAGGAATGGGAAAAAATTTTTAAAAATGTAGAATCGTTCAACAAATTTAAAAATGAAAAACAAAATATTTCTAACCACACACATCTCCATGACATGTTAAATAAACCTGTTGCTTCTTGGATCTACCGAAATAAAGGAAAAAATTCTTGACATCAATCTGGTGATGACTTCTGTCAAAAAACTGAGCTGAATTAATCACAGCAAAAGACATTCTTGTAAAATGTTGTAAAATATTACACAAATACACTAAGCCAGTATGATTCAAATGTACAATAATAAGCAGATAGGATTTTCTACATTTTCCTTTTTCTACTGCCTCCCACTTGCATAGGCTCTATTATTAGATACAAGCATAATAGCTGATCAGAAGGATCTTTTGAGTTTGTCCCAATGAGAAGCCTTTGTACAGGAGCCAATCAGAGGCAAAACATTTCACAGCTCCAGTGTGGTTCTACTCCCTATTTCTGTACTCTCTAAAAGCTACATGATCCAATACACAGTCAAGGTCTCCAAATTAGTCACTGAGTGAAATTAGCAAAATGACCAAGAGCACTCTACCTTTCGGGCTAAAAACTCTACATCACATCCCCAGAATGAATATTTGTCTGTGATACATTGAGGATAAACAGTTGGATTGTTTACCATCAGGGAAACAGCTAACAATCAACATTGATATATCATTACAAAGATTCTAGAAAGATGAAATTGATAACCTCACCTATCAAAATTAATTTCTTCACTTGAAAACAGAGGTATGAGAACTGTAAACAAAAACTCAACACAGATGAATCAAAGGATGAAGAGAAAACCACAATAGTTGTAGTTGTATACTGTTCTAACAATCCTGACAAATCTTCAGAGCTGAATTTGAGGGATTACTATGGCATTGAACACGATCACATCTATACACAAGAACAACTATACCGTCTTTAAGGGTTCTTTGTTGGCCTTACAGGGTAAACAAAAAATCCAACAGAGTTTGTTAAAAATAGCAAGTGCAGCTGCAGATTTTGCCTGCTCTAAATCCCTAGACATGCTGACATTAGAGGAAATAAGACAGCAATTGGAATGGCAAAGTCTGCTCTTCAAGAACCTTGACTTATAGCCTTGTCACGATTCAGTGCTCAGACTGTGTTGCCTCAGCTAATTTTCTGATCTTTGCTGATAATGCCTGCCCCTTTTTTCTTTCTTGCGCTATGATAATTAGGCAATCAAGGTCTTCTTTTGATTGCAGTGTCATCGGATTTGGTAGACGAGATAGATCGATGTTGATTACTATTGGTAGAGCTGAATTTCTCCAGAACCTATGAATATGAATAAATCAATAATTTTTTCTGACTTTTAACTGTAACTCATAAATATATTCACAAGATTTGGCAAGTAGAGTGGGATAATGAAACAAATAAAAAAAATCCTCACAAGAATTATTCCCAATCTGAATGATAAACTTTCAACTTTCAAACTAAGTAGTAAGGAGGAAATGGTAATGAAGTCATGCGTTCTGTGTTAGCATGGCTGGTCGCTCCACAGAACGCTCTCCTTTTAATTCGAATTTGTCTTTATTCAGTAATCTGGATTTTTACATGATTCATATTCACTTGTTCGTTTTTAAATGGATTTTGAAGTGGTGAAATTATTTGAACTTTTTATTCTTGTGCAAAGTAATTAATTGGAGATTTTAAAGAAGTTTTATTCCAAATGATGATCGCCAAAGGTAAAGTGATAGCCTGTTTTACTTCAGTGTGAACTGTTTTTATCTGATACTGACTATATCAGCTTGCACTGCGTTGGCTGCCATGGCTTGTGACAAGTCAGATTGTTCTGCTTGGTCGATCACGTATAACCATGCTTAGCTCAAAGCGTTACGGCAAATAGCATCAACACCCAAACAACCATTGTTTGATGTACTAAAAAAAAGTTCAAATTTATCAACGCACAAGCAAAGGACGAGAAGAGGTACAAAAGGTACGACAAATCCCCGCTGTCCAACGAAAGGTCACAATCCACCCAACGTCATTCTCACACCTTGTGAGCGAGAAATAAACCATATGATTGTGACTAAACTAAATATCGGTCTTTTGAATGCTAGAAGCGTTAACAACAAAGGAGCCTTAATTCACGATCTAATATTAGAGAAAAAAAATGTGATATTCTTGTAATAATGGAAACTTGGCTCACAGATCAACACGTACTCATCGACAGGATTCCCGACAATTATGACCATATTAAAAATAACAGGCAAATCAGAAGAGGCGGTGGAGTTATGGTTGTCTATAGGGAATCTCGAACATTTTCCTCTTTCGAATACCTAGAAGTAAAACTAAAAACAAATAAGACCACAAACGATCGAATAGTTGCCATTTATCGTCCAACAAGATCGAAGAAAAACAAGTCTACAATTAATGATTTCATGGTCGAATTCGAATACCTGGCTCTGGAAACAAGTACCAGCAATGTTAAAACAGTCATACTTGGAGACCTTAATATTCATATGGACGATATAGACCATTCTTACACTAAGCAACATATTATGAATATAATCGACTCGCATAATTTTGTTCAACACGTCAAAGACATCACCCACACAGGTGGTCACCTCCTTTATATCGTGATCTCACACCGAGACGACGCTATCATCTCTGACACAACCTTGGAGGACTGTTCCATCTCTGACCACAGTTATATAAGCTCAGAATTAACAACAACGCGTTCGAGAACTGAAAAGAAAACGATCCAATACAGGGACATTAAGAAATTAGACATTGAAAAGCTGAAAGACGATGTTGTAAACTCTCAATTAGCTATAGCTGTGTCAAATGAAACAGTTCTTTCAGAGAAAATTCAAATCTATATCAATGTCCTTAGTAAAATTCATAATGAGAACTGTCCCTTACTCATGAAAGCAGTACGCCCAGGCCAGAATACACAATTGTATGGTGAGGAAATCAGACAACTAAAGAATGACACAAGAAAAGCAGAAATAACCTGGAGAAAGTCCAAATTAGAGATGGATAGACAAATTTATATTCAATAGAAAAGAAAAGAAATGATGCCATCAAAAAAGCACGTTCAGAGTACATAAAAACTGAACTGGTGTCGAATCAAAATGATAATTCGAGGCTCTACAAGTCTATTAACAAAATAATAAACAAGGAGATCAAAAGCAGTAAATTGCCAAAAGCAGAGAGTGGTAACAACCTTGCAAACGACTTTGCTGACTTTTTTAAACAAAGAAAATACAAACCATCCGGGCCAACTTAGACTCAACACCAACGTCCAACAACAAGACCGAGACATGCCACTCATCTTCTCCTCAACGCAGGAGGACTGCACATCGCTCAACCCAATGAACCGCCAAAATTGTTGGAGTCGTTTACGCCAGCGCTGGAGAGTGAAATTTTAGACCTGATAAACTCGGCACCAAATAAGACCTTCCCTTGAGATCCCATGCCAACCTTCATTGTGAAGAAATGTGCCTGTAAACTTGTGCCTGTTGTGACAGATATTGTTAATGCCAGCTTAATACAAGGACTTGTGCCCCGAAACTTGAAAGAAGCTATTGTTAAGCCACTTTTAACAAAATCAAACCTGGACGAGAATCAGTTCAAAAACTATAGGCCAGTTTCCAACCTATCTTTTGTTTCCAAAATCCTCAAAAAGGTAGTAGCAAAGCGAATTCATGATCACTTAACTGAAAACAAATTGTACTCCAAATTTAAGTCTGCCTACAAACATGGTCATAGTACTGAAAATGCTTTAATACGTGTTTTTGATGATATTGTAAATTATATGAATGACAAAAAAAGGTAACCTTGATCCTTCTAGACTTAAGTGTTGCCTTTGACACGATCGATCAAGGTATTCTGATCGGTCGTCTCAAAGAGAGATTCTTACTTAATGATCAAATGCTGAACTGGTTTTCGTCATACCTCGAAATCGTACGCAGATCGTTGTGGTGAATGATGAAAATAAATCAGCCCCCATTACTCTAAGATTTGGAGTCCCGCAGGGATCAGTTCTTGGTCCACTGTTGTACAACTTATACGTTCATCTCCTTATTAAAATCATAGAGAAATATAACCTAGACTACCATATGTTTGCTGATGACACCCAGCTTTATTCCCCAATCCCTAACAATAAAGAAACTGAGAGGATTTCAAAAATAGAAGAATGCCTAAGAGACAAAAAGATGTGGATATTTGAAAATATACTTAAATCAAATGAAGAGAAAACTAGTGCTATCATTCCAAAAGCCCCACACTAAAACAGAATTTTCAATTGAAACTATAGATATATGTGGCACACGTATCAGTCCATCAACATCCTACGTGCGAAATCTGGGTGTTACGTTTGACAGTCATCTGTCTATGAATGATCATGTATTGCATGTTATAAAATGTTGTAATTTCCACCTTCGTAACATCGGCAAAATACGGCAATACATCAATGAAAACATCAGTAAAATGCTCATGTCATCAATGGTGGTTGTTGTTTTGTTTTGTTTTTTTGTGGGTTTTTGTTTGTTGTTGTTGCTGTTGCTGTTGCTGTTGCTGTTGTTGTTGATGTTGTTGTTTGTTTGTTGTTTGTTGTTTTTTGTTTTGCTTTTTGTTGTTTTTTGGATTTTTGTTTTTGTTAAATTGGCCTACTCACTTGTTAAACTAAACGTGATTTTTGAATCTATGTAGATCTAAGTTCTAAATTCTAGAAATAATCTTTTCCTCTTCGAGCAGTTCAAGATTTTCAGAATATCTACAAAGTTCTCCTTTTATGTGGACTGTGGGTAATTGGACGGCAATTATTTCGATATAATCAAAGATAGTAATATTATTATTCTACTATTACTATCTTTCACATAATCTAAAGGCTATGATAAAATCATTTCAGTTTAATTGAATGTCGTATAAATCTAATAGTCCTTCAGCTAGCCACAATTTCAATGCAACCCCCCCCCCCCAACCCC
>JAOYNN010200999.1:0-16543 GCA_025770095.1 Goniobranchus kuniei
CAGAGAATAACTTTTATTGAAAGTCTTAATTCGTGGGCAATACAGAATGGTAGCAACAACGACCTTATAAGGTTTGCTGAGGACAGGTATGAGTGGAGGAACATGATTGCCAATGTCTGTTTCAGACACGGTACTTAAAGAAGAAGTCTAAACATAAGACCCGAGAGCAGCTTAGAACCCAAATCACCAGCTGCATATCCACACTTTTATAATAGTATGAACGAATCAAAAGCACTGCCAAAGAATTGTATCAAATCAAACTATGGCGTGACATTTCGAGAATTGAGTATTGAGTCACGTTATTGTATTTACTGTGCAAAACCGAAAGTCTGTACTTCAGATCATTATTATAATATCGAATCTGCCAAACATTGGCATCAAACATTCTCTGATCGCAATTGTATGTTTTATTTAGTATTCTTGAAAAACCGGCCGCAAAAATTTCTTTATGCTAACACTGTCGAAATAGTTCTACAATTTTTAGCGATAAAAATCATACAACAACACTCATAAAATGCCCACCAACACAATGGATTAGCACTCTTTACCAGGCATAAATTGGTTAGTTTATGCCATGCAATGAATTTCAATCATAGACTTAAAATTATTTTCTTTTGCATGGGCCATTGAAGATGCTATGTAGAAAATGAGATCCTTTGCTATTTCTACGTGAGCAATCAAAGAATAAAAGGTACACGTAATAAGATGAAATTTCAGGCAAGCAAGAAAGGCCAGCGGACACACAGTGGAGAGACCACAATGGGTAATGAGATCCATCTCTATGCGTTTAAGGTACAATGGTTGGAGTTGAAAGAAATATTGAAATGATTTAAAGTATAACAAAGAGTTATAGATCCAAGCCCGGGACATGAAAAAAAATTACTGATAACAGAGATCCACCTGCTGCTGTCCGTGCTCCATTTACTAACCATTTGATCATAGTATACAAAGTTGATGAAATGAAACGGCGACGGCCTAGGTGATGATGATGATGATAATGATGATCCTGGTGGTGAGATGATGGTGATGATAATGACGATAATGATAATTATGATAATGATGATAACAGCAAAGAAAAGTCGATAATTCCTATGGGGACACTGATGACGGCTGACAAAGTGTGGTAATGATGATGATGATGATAATAATGATGATGATGATGATAATAATGATGATGATGATGATGGTGGTGATGGTGGTGGGGATGATGATGGTGGTGGTGGAGGTGATGATGGCAACTAAATGTGACGTTGATAATTAAGCATACGTGGACATCGACTTAGACATGGACGATAATGAATTCACAGAAAGTTCTTTCCCAAATCCAAATCAAGCACAATATGCCTGGATGACAATAGGTAAGACCCTCACATACACCGCAAGAGAGGAATCGGTGAGGATAATTACTTTCAAAATGGCAAAGAAAGAAAACAGACTAAAAAAAAAAAATAAATAACCAAAGAAAGACTCACCGACAGTCGTGGCCCACATGATAAGTCACAATTCGAAAGTCAAGATTAAACCTGTTTACTGTCTGTCTGCTTTCCGCCAGATCTTAAAAGGGTGGGTGGATGTGATATTTTTGCGGGTGTATTTTAGGTGGCTAATTTTACAACAGCTCAAAAATAGTGGAATGGTCCACGCCCTTTTCCACCGAAGTGAAAAAAACAACGATTTAATGGACACCTCGAGTACAGCTGTGCAATAATAATAATAATGATAATAATAATAATAATAATAATAATAATAATAATAATCATAATAATAATAATAATAATAATAATCGGAAAAGGGCAGTAGTAGTAAGATACTCATATTAGGAAATCGTCCTCGTGACGTCCTTTCATTGATACATTTGACCCTGCTGCAGCAAATGCCGTGAAAAGCTGTGCGTTGTCCTCCCACCTGATCCCTGGGCAGACCACCAAAGTGGGATGCCCCGCTCCTTCCCGTGAAAGGCGCAGGCCACCAAAATCAGACAGGGATCAAGACCGTTTTCAATGGAAAATTTCTAATTCCATTCAAGGAAATTGACCCGGAGGTTATTTTTTAAACAACGATAGAGGTCACCATTGGGATTACAAGCTATTTTAAGCTTCAATGCTGTTTCGCGCCATTGTTACTGATTGGCGAAACGAAGCCCGTCACGCTCCAAATCACGTGTTGATTATGCACAGGTCACCTTGCCATGAACCCAATCTATTGTCTTTCTTTTAGTCAACGAACTTGACCAGCAGGTTATATTTATTAGCAATATTAGAGGTCACCAATGAGATTGCAAGTTATTTTAAGCTGCTTCTCTCTCTCACACGTTTATTTTCGACCGGCAAAGTAAGAGTCGGCCTATGACGACATCTTGTTCCGTGCTTCACTGGGCCTCAGCAGTTTTCAATCACCCTGACATCTGTCATATTCTCTCCAAGTAGACATTGGTTGTTTTAGCTCGTTTAAAACCTCAATTGTAGATACAAACAAAAATTAATAAATTTTACACAGAGAGAATAAATTACAGGCTTCAACTTCAAGGTGAACCCTGCATGCCTCTCCCCCCATTTTACAAGTGACCTCGTCATCAGTCACCTTCACTCCTCGGTGTCACTTCCGGTAAGATGGCTGCGCCCTACTATGGTTAAGCCAATCAGAAGCCGGTGTACGCTGTAGGCTGCTCTCTTTAGCTCCATGTCCAAGTTGCTTATTTTTGTTATAGATTCTACTCAAGACTAGACTCTTACTCTAGGCAGCCAAGTCTAGACGAAGAGAAATGGACTGTTAGACAGATGTAGGCTAAAGTGAAGAATACCGGGTCAGCCGATCCACAGATTCCATGTTTACATGGTTTCTTCATGTCAATGTGCGACGCTTGCGCAGTAATTACTGAAACTACAAAACATCCGGTTGGCCACTGACTTTGGCTTAGGTCAGGCCTACCCAGAAACAGCGCAAGTGAGATCAATGAAAGAGTTGTGCGGGGGGTCACAGGGCGGTTTCCCCCCTGTTATAAAATGTAATGGATTATGACATGATATGTAAACAGAAAACAATACAATGGATACAGTGCTAAAATGGGAGGTTGCAGGGGGGTTTTTCCCATGTCATTGTCATAGTAGAAAAACACATTGCTACAATTTACAGAGAGTGGGGCCTTTGGAGAATGCTTTCGACCCCGTCAATTACATGATCGGAAATTGATTGGGATTAAAGATAGCCATGGCACAGATGATGTAAAAACCATCAATTTTCAGGAGATCGGGACAGTCTCTCCCGTTTGTTTTGATGCCCACATGTCATGAAGTCATGTTGTCCAACCCATAACTCAGCATCATTCACTAGGCCTACTCTCTGGTTTTCAGAAGATCGGATCAGTCTCTCCCGTAGTTTGTTTTGATGTGTGCATGTCACGCGACCCGGCTTCATGAATCAATTTTTAACAGTATTTTTCTCACTCAAAACCCATTTAAGGCCATTTTGCACATGAGAAAAATCAAGTAAACTTTTAGTTTACAGGAATATTTGGTCGAATTTCCCATTTTTGAGCTCAAAATGGCCCAAAATGTCACTTGACTCTGATTTCGCGTGTGCGCTGTATAATAGACAGTCATATTTTGGCCATGTGACCAGAAAAGTCGTGCCGGCCTTTGCTTCAGCTGACCCAGCTTTCTTCACTTTTACCCAGATGCAGGCAGAAGAACATCATTGAGTCGTATCATGAGTGAGTCTACTGTTGTAGCTTGAGTGTAACTGAGCCAGAGCAGGCTTCCAGCGTAGATACTAGAACAGCAAGTGGATGACATGCTTTCACTTCCAGATTTCTTAATAGGCCTTATCAGTAAGACTACCATTTGCTTTTCGTATATAAGAAATTCAGGCACTTAAATGCACTAAAACTCACCGGTCCATCTCCTCTTCCATCTCCCTCAAACGTTCTTTGCTGATCGACGCCATTTTGATCACTTGAAGGATTTGTTCCGATTTGTGGCAAGCAAAGTTTTGCGACAGGCGACTAGAGACACGATCATCGTTCAAGAAGCATAAGTATTTGGAAATGGAAAAAAGCGACTATGAAAAAAAAAGCGGTATTCTCAGTGACAATGAAAAAGCAAAAAAAAAAACATTCAAAAATTATGTTCTGTTTTTGAACATCAATTATTAATTATAGGCTGAAAGAAAAAAAACATAAAAAGTAAACGCCATGACAGGAAATAAGAAATCCCCTAACTGCACGATTTTCAAATGCAAGGCAGAGGTATTACCTCCGACCCCATAGGTATTACAGGTATAACCGGAACTTTTTACGGCGAGCGAGACAATTGTCTTTGGCAACGGCCTCACATAGCAACCGTGTGAAAAGGGAAAGTGTGTTTTTGTGAGCTTGAGGGAATTATTCGTGTTTATTTTGAGACAGTGATCTGGAAAAAGACAGAGTACAAAGATGAGCATCAATTTTCACGCTAATCAAGTAAGTTATGCTTTGATATGTGTTCTTATCAGTGTATCAATCTGTGAAGAACCGATTTATTTTTTAAACTGACATTACTTACTACCACAATATAGGCTATTCACTTGCGCCTGCATCTAGACTGGATTTTCGACGTAATCTAGATCTAGATCTACATTTAAATCGTCTTAAAAGTATAATTTTGAACACGGAGAAAGATTCAGTATCTCCGTTCCATGGGAAGAATATGGTCATGATCCCAACGTTTCTAAGCGCAACTAGAGTAGTATTTGCCAGAACCCTGTGGTCTAGGTAGGTAATTACCTTAACAGGATCTCCATAAGCCATAATAGCTGAAATTATCTGAATTGACCTGAGTGTCCTTAAAAGTGGCCAACAGGGTAGGAAGTCAAAAAGTTATTCAAACATTGGGTGATGCTATTTTCACAATGTCGCCATCCAGATCTGTCCTCGATTTGGATTGTGTTCATGCTGATGCTGGAGAGTGAGAGCTTTGTCACATTGAGCTCAATATAAGCCTATGACCTCTTCTAGAGAGCATAATATTTTCAGCCCAGCTGAGAATAAAACTGAAATTATTCTCAGCTGGTTTGCCAAGTTACTCTCAGCCTGGGTGAAAATGCGATTGTGTCTGCCTATCTATTTACTATTAAGCTATGGTTTATACATACATCCATGTCTCTTATTAGTTGTTTACTCACAGACATCTGAATTTGGGCATTCAATACAATTTTCATCTAGATCTAGTTTAAGATGGGAATTCATTTATACAAGTTCAAAGGCCTCACCATAGATGGTGCGTAAGCCTTGTGTTGTATTGAGGGATTTTGAAGATGTCAAAACATGTTAGTTTGCCAAGATTTCACTGTAAGGTCACCCAGTTCATGCCTATTATTTACTTAGGGAGTGATCATTAGGACTAAGCAAAACTTTCCATAAAAACAAAAGGATTGTTGTTTTATGTAGAGAGTAAATAAAACGGAGGAGAGTCTTCTTGAATCCCCGATGAGAATAAACCCGGCTGAAAATAATACCCCGTTTATTCTCATACCTATGGATCTGCTCGTCGCCACACACACGAGACAAGAGCCACACTTAGGGAGAAGAGGGGAAGAGTTTGTCTTACTTTTACTACGATTTGGATAAACCTGTAGATCTAGATAGCAAAAGCAAATCAAAATCCAAGTTGAATTCAGGGTCGAAAAGGCTCAGCACTAGTAGTCACACAACACAGAAAGACGTTTAGAGCCCAACAACAAACTCATAAGTGAAAAATGACGAGAGAGACAAATGGAGGGTCATGATTGCCAAGATCTGTAGCGGACCAGACACCTTAAGAAAAAGAAGTGCTACTGTGATTTATTTAAATTGTGCCAGTCATACAATGTCTGCACGGCATGTATTGCAGGCTTGGTAAGAATCAGTTAATGTATTTCATCTTCCCTACATGACAATGGTGACATAACAGTGAATTTCCCATACCATGAGGCTACTGCCAGCTGCCATCTGGCATCAAGGAATGTAGCTTTGGTCCTTCATTCGCCTCCTGGCTTTGCATGCTCATGACCCATATCTTCCAAACCTTCACAAGATCTACACAACTTAGAGATAGTAGTTTTTTCTTACATCCTCTAGATCTTAACTAAACCTATATAAATCTAAGATCTACATGCACGTTTCATGCATTATGTAGCCTAACCATTGACAGATGCAAAATGACAAAAATCCTCATTCCTTTTGCATTCCGGACACTTCACTCCTCCTCTTTAGAAATATTACACAAACATTGTATAATGCCTTAGATCTAGATCCTCTAATACATTTCCATTTCTTTGATATTCATCTCTTTTATTACGCATTTTTCAATCCCCAGTACGAACAAGCCTTCACCCCTCACAGGACACAGAATTGGGAAGTCCCAAAAAATGTAGAGGGAAAGGTAGGTAAAAACTACATTTAAAAATTAAACATTTTTCATTGCAGTTATTTAAATTATTATATCTGTCAAATAAAGAAATAATTCAAATTGACTTTATCTCTCAAGATTTAAGAAATACTGAGTAATACTGCCATCTATACAAATGTTTTCCTTGTTTTGTAGTCCATACAATTTGTTGTGTAGAACACAAATATTTTGGGGCTAACTATAATCATTTGGCTTCAACTGAACTGACTGGACAGCAAGGCCTACTAAACTACTTCCTGTAATCGGCCGCTAGTAACAACAACTTTCCATCGAGATAAAGTTGTAAGAATAAAGGAACATGAACATTGAAACTTATGGTAGAAGAGTTACAGTCTCACTAAATTCTTCATAATTCGTATTCACCAACTTAGCCACGTGCTCCAGTTATCCTGATGACACCGATTTCACTTTGCACTGTTGTCACGCTCGCTGTCACATCTGTTCATTTCCAGCCCGTGCTATAATGTAATTGAAATGATTTTAATCCTTTTTTTTCTTCATTTGTTACTTTCATAATAAGCCATATAGTCAAAAAGAATAACTTCGATCTTCCCCTGTCATATAAAATCTTTACTTTAGTGGTACTTAATGAAATATTTCAGAGGAGCCAGTGAAGAGACTAAACGACAGTGTTTATAATATATTCCGATATATTGCCTTCTTTTTTCTAGGTATCTGAAACTGTTTTGCTCTATGGTTTCAAGTTTTGTTTTATTTTGTCTCTGGTAAATAATATAGTTAAAACCCTTTTCTCCTTTGTCTCACTAACACTTTCTTTTAATTCAGCCTTCCCAGCCTCCGGCCAATCCTACCCGTATTCTTTGTCTTGTAGGGAAGACACACTCAAAACCTTACTATTCACTCATCAGTCTTGTCTTGTGCTCTGCATGAACATGTCATGTAAAGAGCCTCCCAGGATTTCAGTAAAAATACAGTAGGACATCTGTAATTGGGACATGTCTGGGAGATTAAAAAATCATCCTGATTTTCCAGGGAGATTGGATTTTGATTTTCAAAGAAGACGAAGCGATAACAGCAATCAAAATCTATGATGTATATGGCACACTTCATTTGCATAAATGTCCATTTGACTTATCACTTAGCTGAGGCGGATGGAAGTGTCATCATTGTATGTGAGCCAATGATAAGATACAATATGATATAATATAATATAATGTAATATAGCATAATACAATATATTATATATAATACGCTATACCTTTAGTATATAATATATTATATCAGTTGGGGCAATAAAAACTCACTATACTTTGGACCTCTACAAATCAGTAACTTAAGAATGGATTTCTTTGTTATTTTGCTGAAATTAAGATCAAGTAAAGCTTGATTAGATGTGAAAATGTCATTTAAATGTCTTGACAAACTACAAAGTTATGAATTTTTGCACGAACCTGCTAAAAATATGCAATATCATTGAAAACAACAGCTGCGTTCGATCAAAACATTTGTTAGGATTTGGTTTTTGAATGATCCGTTTGCCACTATTTTCATGAATTACACTTTTAAGCCATTCTTTCCATCTCAGATATGATTTACGAACGACCTCCTCACTAATCAACTCCCAACATTGCAGTATTTTCTGTTACAGGGACAACCACAACCTATGATTCTCGTACATTTTCTCAACTAACGAATTTCCTATACAAGAAATCCATTGAATTCAAATCCGGTGACTGAGGTGGCCATTCGTCTTTCTCAATGAATTTAATTTTTTTTTCTCTTTCGAATCAAGATACGCTTGCGTTATTCAACAGGTATGGGATGTTGCCCCGTCTTGTTGTAGAATAAAATCATTGTTTGGATAAGGAGCCAAACAATCAGGTAACTTTCTTTAGCCTGCAATGATATTGCATATTTTTAGCAAGTTCGTGCAAAAATTCATAACTTTGTAGTTTTTCAACAAATTTTAATGTCCTTTTCAAATCTCATTAGCTTTACTTAATCTTAATTTCGGCAAAATTATAAAGAAAATCATCTACATTTTACTGATTTACAGAGGTCCAAAGTACGGTGAGTTTTTTTAGCCCCACCCGATATTTATATCTAACATTGCTATATTTTATTACAAGTTTGTGTTTATTTTGAACATGTATCCTTACATTTTTGTTATGCAATGCACTGACTTTCTTTCTTTTTAATTTCTCTTCGGGGATTAATAAAGCCTTTTGAATTGAATTGAATTGAATTGAATAACTCTGTACCTCTGCCACTAACATTCATTTCGACCATTGATCAGGAACACCTGGCTGACTTTACAACCTTTGGAGTGTTCATCGTAAAATGCAGGTGACAGACTGGTTGAAATCAGCCTGTCAATTGCAGACATTGGCATTCATTGCAACATGGGAAAGATAGATTACGCGAAGCTCATTTTCTTAGTTCGTCTCATTGCTTCATAAAACAAGCGGACCGTCATTCATTGCATGGGAATGTTAATTTAGTAGGTGTTAGCATAGCACCTTATTGATTTGACAGTGTCAGGACTATTTTCTATAAATGGTTTTGTTGTCTCAATTTGAGGCGTTGTAGCGAAAAAGGGAAAAATTATACTTCAAATATATTTGAAATTAAGAACAAATTTGATAAAATCATCCCAATTTGCCGGGGTGCTTGTCCTGATTAAGGATATAAAGTATTTAGAAAAAAATTCAGTTTCTGGAAATTTCTCCCAATTTCCTGAGTTTCACAATTCCCATGGGTACCGATAACAGAGGTCCTACAAGAAACATCTCTCTTCCTTTAATGGGAATACAATAGTCGGTCTATACTCACGTAAGATGGAAAGAAGAGAAGGATGGATAAAAGTACACCTTAAAGCTGTTTTGTGTCCTTATTTCTTCTCCTTCTTTTAACTTATCCCATTAGTGGTCACCTCAGCAGATATTCCATCTCCAGTACGTCGTGTTCAACGCATGCTTCTCTCTTGTACAAAGAACTCTCATCATCATCATTAGCAAGTGCCCTATTTGTTGCAGATGTTGGCGATCATGGCATTCTACTCACTCCTGTCGCCCGCTTTTCTTATCTAGTTAATGGTGTTCATTTCTCTGCCTGAGCAATAGTTGTTGATACTCTGAAGATATGTCAACCTCTGTCTTCCTCATTGTCTTTACTTCTATCTTTCCAGTGAGCTCAGTTTTCTCAATTCCATTCTTTCTGATTATGTGACCAAGCAATTCCAGTTGACACTTTCGGATGGTTTTCGTGAGGCATGTTTCTCCTAATAACTCCCATGCCGTCCTTAATTTCTCTACATACCTTCTCTTGGGTCTTCCTTTTTTTTTTTAACTGTTCTGGTAATGTTCTCATCTGTAGCATTCTCTTGCCAATGTGCTACACTTTTCATTAACGCCATCTTAACTCTTTCTCTGCCCATTACCGATGTTTCAGTAACTGAGTCGACGCCATTTCCGCCCATCTATCGGCAAAACAAGCCAGGTCTCGTTTTTTCATCATGCAGACTCACTGTGCCTAATTACCTCCCTTGATACTGTGACTTTTCAATGCCATCAAGAGATTCTGTAATTTTTCATAAATCCTTTGATATATAACAGTGTATGTTTTTGCACTGTTTTGTATCATAAAATTACCTTTGAATATGGACTGTTCTGAGTAGCCAGAGAATAAAACGGATAATTTCCCCTGCAGAAAATGGGCTGAGAAAGATTTCGTAAATCCAGCTACATATTTTTATATCATAAGGAAAAGAAGTACATTCTAAATCTTTGTCAATACGTCTGTTTTTTTATCAATATTTCAGTACCCAAATACCAACACTGGTTTTACAAGAATCAAAGCCAATGACCGAGGCCATCTTTTGCCCAATGTGCCCAGGGAAAGATCATCTCCATGGGGCACATTTGTTGGCACATGGGACATGCCACAAAAAATTCCAGGTATAAACCATTTTTGTGTACTTGTGATTTGGTTATAATTATATTGTATATGTTCAGACTATGCAAACAATGAATGATGGAAACTCATATTGAGAGACAATGCCAGGTCTTTAGAGAAGGGAATCTCCTATCAGATTATGTTCTGGCCTTTAACAACTGACACCCCTGGGAGACCAAGCCACACTGAGGCATAACTGCCAGTAACCTCTAACTTTTTTTTGTTGTCATATTGGGGATTTGAACCCTCACATCTTTAGTCTACTTATCAGTCTCTAAGTCTTGATGCCATACCAACCAAGCCATAATTCTCAGCAATATCAATGCACCCTTACTCTTCTTCTATTTCTTCTTCAAATAATCAGACTGACTCAGTAAAACTGAGTCTAACTGTCGAAGCGTATTTTAAAAAAATAAAAGGCCTACTTTTCCTTAGGCCTAAATGTTTTCTGTTACCGTTAATGGAAATCCTTGGTCAGTTTTATAGTTCAATGATATCATTCAGACCTGCGCTAGGTCATTTTGTTTTTTTCCAAATTCAGCATGAGGCAATTCACACTTTTTGAAAAGCATTTTTGGACAGAAAATGATCAGTTTAAAAAGAAATATAAATAATTGTTTAATTTTTGGTTTGCAAGGAAACCTAGAAGAATATTAAGAACATTTTGTTCATATTGAGAAGCACAGATATTACCCTCAAACCAGTGGCGTCAGATGACGTATGGCTTTCAGCTGCAGCCCCACCTGTAAAAATCAAGCTACCCTCTAGACCTATACAAAGACTTGTAATTCAATTAATTAATACAAATTAACTTTTTCCTTTCATTGCCCAATATAAGCATATTCTGTGTGAACTGTTGGTTCTAGTGCTTATTGGTATATAACTTAATTGTTTACAGTAACAAGTTTCCAGACTGCTGAAATGTATTGATAATAGTAATAAAATAAAATTTTATAAGGCAAACAAAGCAGCAGATTTTAATGTTACATAGGCCAGTTTTCGACTATAGCGCTTTTGTTTGGGACCCACAATCCAAGAAACAAATACACGGAGAGCAAATTGAAAGATTACAAAAAAGAGCTTGCAGATTCATTCATAATAAACACAGAAGAGAAGAAAGTGTAAACCAAATGCTGAAATATTTAAACTGGGCAAGCTTGAAAGAATGAAGAGCAAAATAAAAAATCAAACAAAGTCAAGCAACATTACCCATGACTCAACTTCAAATGAATCCATGGGAAGACAACATCTATAGGATACCAAAATCACGAGTGAATGCTCATCTACACTCATTCCTACCAAACACAGCCCGATTTTGAATTCACTCCCACAAGAAATTAGAGATGCCAAAACAATTGCACAATTTGAAAACAATATAAACAAAATTGAAGTAATTAGACAAAACTAGACTTGTCTGTCTGTCCGATCAACTACCACATGTAGCGATTATCTTCACATCATGAGAAGCTGCGACTTACTGGTACAAACAAACAAACAAGTATATGGACACATTTGATTGAGGAGGTAAACAAGCCATTTCATTCTCTATCAAATGCATCCAAAGTGAAAAGTTAGACATTTGAGGCCCAAGCTTCCATATCTACAAGCTGTCTATATATACATGATAATGGGAACAAACAAACAAAAAACCCATTCACTAAGGAATGGTTTAAAACATATCCTTGGTTGACCGTAAACACGGTGAATGACAGGATTCAGCACGTCTATTTGCTTTTCGTACATGTTACATCAGGAAGCTGCTTGTTGATGCTTATTGGCTGTGAATAAAAAGACACAACGAGACTTAGCCTAATTTCATGCTTAAATTTAGCCACCCACTACCTGACACTACTGTCTTTAAAAATTAAATACATACTGTTGTAACAGTCTGATTTCTTTGATGTTTGTACATTGGCCCTTTCTCTAGGCTTCCTGCTTTGCAAACGAACTAGTATGTAGGCAAGCAGATTTTTGATGGCTCAGCAAGTGCATTTAAAGTGGAATTTGGAAATGCTTCCTTCAATCTTTCAACAAATGATGGCGCCATGGGATTCAAGACCTTTTTCTTTAATCAAATGCCCTTCTTATTTAAAAACATGAATCTCTTCATCAGGAAATGTTATCAAAACTGATATCACTTATGAAAATTGTAGGCTTCTTTTGTCCGAAAAAAAATAAGGTTGACCAATCAAAGTGTGTTTCAATTGACCGCTGTCATCTGAAGACATACCAATTGACATGTAATCAAATCAACAACCAAAGCATTTATACTAGAAAAACAAAAGGTAAAACTGTAGACAGAGGGACGTAATCCCTGATTCTACCAGATACAGTTGAGATATGGTCTCTTTAAGTCAAGATATTATACCTTGAAGGCTTGAACTCAAGCAACACCTGTTTGTTTTTGTTTTTGTGTTTGTTTGGGGGGTTTTTTCACACACTTTGACAGAGTTACTCTCAGTTCTATTGATTCTGTCGGAATTTTTGAAGAAGAAGAAGAAGAAGAAGATGATGATGATGATGATGATGATTTTGATGATGAAGGAAGAGGAGGAGGAGAGAAGAAGAAGAAGAAGAACAAGAACAAGAACAAGAACAAGAACAAGAACAAGAAGAACTTTAAACAAAGTACTTTATAAATAATAGGTTTCCATTATTTTACCCTAATATTAAGAAGAAGGGGAAGAAAAAGAAGAAGAAAATGATTTTAAAAAAGAAAAAAAATGAGCTTTATACAGTACTAAATCCACTGTGTGCTGGAAGCACTCTACCAGTATTCCACAACAGGATTTTTTCCAACCAAAGACATGTACCTTCTCAGCTCCATTCGGAGTATACAGAGATGCAGCCATTTTACAGGCACACTTGCTCTAGCATACTGACAAGATCCTCTTCTGCCTATGGGCAGGTATTCAATAACACCTGAGCGGTGTGAGGAAAATGTATGTATATAGCCTTTCCCAAGGACTAAACAGCGCCACGTTGCAGCCTGCGGTTACAAGTGCAATGCCATGACCCCACAGCCACACCCCCACAATAAGTGCTTATATAAAGTATTTTTAGCTCAAGGCACTAAAAGAAAAGCTTGAGTTGATACTTGCCTATTTTGTGATTACGATAAAAGCCTTGCCTGCAAACGAATATCATAAAATAAGTGGTTTGATTTCATAACCTTTTTGTGATTTTTCGTCTTAAGGAAACAGAGTGACTAACCCAACTGCCAGATGTGAAGATGCTGTTCTGAAGGGTCAGAAAATAAAGGAGAAAGGCGATGTTGTCATTAACGGTTCATTGAAAAGATGTAGAGTAAGTTTGCACATTTCATTCACTTTTTTGTGAAACAACAGTTTCTTCCAGCATTTAAGCTTGCTGTCTCACTGTTGATCTGCTTGAGTTTTTATCTTTGGTTTTTGGTTGTTGTCGTTTTGGTTTTTTAAAAAATTTATTGAATGTAGGTTTGTATGGGTGGCCCAGTTGCTCAATTGGTAGAGCGGCTGACTGCCATGCGAGGTGGCCCGAGTTCGACCCCCAGCCGGGCAGTGGTCTTTTTCGGGGGCCCCCTGTTCACCCAGCAGTATAAAAAGGTAGCTAGGTCTTTCTAGACTTGGCGGAAGTAATGTCGGCATGGAAAGCAATGGCACACTACCACATTATGCCTTATGCCTAGAATAATTAGGGCTGTACCTCTAATTCCCCTATACTCAGTCATGGGTTCTGGACTAACTTTATTTTTACTTAGTTTTGTATGAAGAACTTATATTTGTTTTAATTTTTGTGGTTCTTTACAAATTATTCCACTTGTGGTATGGTGGATAAAATTCTGCATGCAGTGAATATATGAGGTGCTTATTCTAGTAGGTTTATTGTACCTTCTTCTTTGTTTTCTCATTTGGAGGGTTGGGTGAGGGGGCATTCTTTCAACCCTTTTATGTTATTTTAAACCAAGTATTGGTTACAATTGTACTGAAATACATTGCTCCAAGAATGGAAAAAATGTTTGTATTGGCAGTAATAGGAAATAAAACTCTTTGTATTGAATCTTATTTACTTTCCATTTGATTCTAGACTGTTGATCCTCTGCCTGTGAAGATGGATGCCCCTGACAATCAGATTCCTGTCGGAATGACCTGCGAGCCAGTCGGGGACATGGGTCCTCAAGCTTCCGCCTATGAGCCTTGCATTCAAGTGGAGACAACTCATTTTGATAGCAACCAGCCAAGAGTCGGCTCCAGGAGGAGCTCACAGGGACTTCAGTGGCCCAAGGCAAAGAGCCCTGCTTGTAAATCACCAGTGGGAAACGTGCAGTCACCAAAACCAGTCACGCCAATGGCTGTGGCCGACATGGATGTCCAGCAGGTGGCTGAGAAGCTTGTCTCTCCCATTGCCCCAAAGGATGACAAAGCTGTGATCGGTGGATTGAAGACACCTGATGCCGACCTCCAAAACCGAGCAGATAAGCCTCCCACACCCCAGGACAGAATCGTAGGAATGAAGAGTCCTACCAATGTTGTACAAGACAACTCTAATCCTCATGCCGAAGCAGCATTGGTGTCCTAAATTCAATTGTCATATTCGTTTCATTCAGTTTTTAAAGATTTGCTTTCATGGATGATAAATAATGTATAGTATATTAACATCTTACCTCTTTTGACATTTATAATACATAAAATGCTGTGAACTTCACATCTGCAAGCTTAGGCAAAACCTACTACAAACTACAATGCAATTTTTGTAAAGAATAGAACACGTTTTCAGTAATTTTGCTGATAATAAAGAAGTCTATTAGAAACTGCTGGATTATGGAAAAATTAGGTATTCGAAAAAAGATGTTACCATAAAAGGAACAATGATAGTGTTATTTTCTAAGTCATTCTGTTTCCTTTGAGTTATTAACATGTCTGATTGTATTGCTTTAAGATGTGAAAAGAATGTTATACGAGTACGGCATCGAAATTTGAATTGCCAGTCAAGTTTAATTATGGCCTGCGTGGGATTATAAAATTATATTTTCATGTTTGTTTAAATTTTCCACACCATGCTTGATTTTAAAGAAAAGTTATGAACAGAGTGATGCGATGTAAAAAGAAAATCAAGTACTGCATTATATCAGAATGAGATTGGTTTTTTGTTTCATTTCCATATCATTCACTGTTAGAAACCGTTTTTCTTTCTTTTTTCTTTTTTTCTTTTTTTCAATCTACTGCTTCTTTCTTTTCAACAAACAATAATTTAAAGTATGCTGGAGATTTGTGAAAAAAAGAATATTCATGAAATAGACAGTTCTATATGAACACTGACTTTTTTTCTTTTTTGGAATCTGTCAATCATTTCATTTATCTCAATTTAGTAAATGTATTTCACTTTAATAAGCACCATCATTACTTGACTTCTGTTATTTTGTCCAGTTGTTTTGGTGGTTTTTTTTCTTTTTGAACATCTATTTTGCTTCAGAAGAGAAGATAATAAATTATGCCAGAAATGTTTTGTTTTGTTATTTGTTTGTTTGTTTTCTGGAAAAGTGTGTGTGTGTGTGTGTGTGTATGTGTGTGTGTGTGATTGGGGGGGAGGGGGTTATAATATGCCAATGGCTGCCAGTTAGTATCTATCAAAGAACATTTTCGTTTTACATATGTTGATTGTTTTCGTTAATCACTGGATTCGCTAAGATACAAAGAAACGCATCGCTGTCGTAGTACAAAAACATCAAGGTTGCGCAACTATTTAAAAATGTGGATCATCGCATGAAAGTAAAGCTTTGTAGAGAAATAAAGCATGAAAAGACACAGGTGATGAACACATCTCAAGGCAGAGGCTTTGGGGTTTTTTTGTTGTTATTATTTCATCTATGTATGCTTCTGTCTTTCTCTCTGTAAATGAACACATCTGTCTGTGTACACACCTACATGTTTGTCTCTTTGGTTGGTTGTGTGGTTGATTGTCCGTCTCTCTAGTCTTTGATGTATTGCAATATACTTACTTACTTATCCTCTAACGTGTTCAGTAAGACATAAGGCTAACACTTGTGAACGCCAAAGTTCTCTGTCTTGAGCTTTCTTTCTGACCTCGCCAGTGGCGATCGGTGAAGATTTTTGGCACTAGGCTGTTTTCTAAGCCATTTTGTGACCACCTCTACGCACATATTTTTATGAAAAATAACCCAAATCTACATCAAGTCACAAAATAGAACGTATATTATTTGGAACAAT
>JAOYNN010201000.1:0-10762 GCA_025770095.1 Goniobranchus kuniei
GTGTGGATCCAAGTCCATTGAAGTGGAGTCATGGAAGTTTAGAAGTGGATTCTGTATGGAGGCGTTTGGCTGCAGATATAACACATGTCTCTGGGACCTCATATTTGACTTTAATTGACTGCAGGCCAAGCAGATTTTCTATCTGGAGAAAACTTCGCAATGAGACCCCTGATTCTGTTATTGACCAGCTGAACAACATTTTCCGAGAACGTGGTGCCCCTTACCAATTATTTAGTGATAATGGATCGTGTTTCAAGAGAAGAAAAATGATGCATTTTTTGGAAAGCTGGTGTGTCAGGCAGATTTTCAGTTGTGCATATCGATCTTCTGGCAATGGAATTGGGGAACGAAATCTTCGGACAATTAAGAGAATGTCGGCAAGATCAGAAAGTGTGTGGAGGACAAGGTGTTTGGGTAGAATCACTCCCCAAATACGAATGGCACGGTGCCAGTAGAAGAAATTTATTCGTACACTGCTAAGTGACCAAGTAAATTTAGGGAGAAAGAAAAGGATGATAGAGGTCGGGAGTTATGCCACTACAAAGAAGGAGATATTGTGTATGTAAAGCCAGTAAATGTGAGGTGTGATACTGAATGGCATTTAGGCAGAGTGTCCAGGATTGTCTCGGACTTGGTTGTGGAGGTAATGGAATCAATCGACATGTAGCAGATGTGCGTCCAGCCGATGGAGGTGACAAAGAGGCTGAGGCTGAGGAGACTAATGATTATGTTGAAGTTTGCAGTATGATGGTCGATGCCGATGATGATGACCTTAATGAGGCTCATCAGGAGTATGAAGATTTGGAGGAAGAGGAAAACATACGTGAAGTGAGGAATAGACGACCCCCTCAGTGGTTGGCAGACTTTTATGTGGGGGACGAACTGGAGAGGCTTTAATTTGATGATCTGGAGATCAAGGGGGGATGTTGTGTTATTTATGTTAATGGGGATTCCCTGTCGCATCACATAAACACTGGTATTGGACAGAGACGATGCCTTGCGGGGCGTGAGACGGCGCAGATTGTGTTCGATGGGAATTTATATTAAACAGTTTGACTTGTATATTTCACCGTATTGATATTGTGTTGGATATAATTTGAGTCTTGGATCTAATACACTGTGAGGTGAGAATCAGTTGGTAATTGAATTGGATCTAGGCACAATCACGATTGCCTCACTTTGGTCTATGATAATAGGCCTACCTTGGTTGATTTGGAATGGTGTGTGCAATTGTGGGACTGTTGCCTCATTTGCATATTAAAATAAGATTCTATGCCATTTGGGAACGCTTGGGCTTATAGATTTATTAATATAGATATATACACATGTCTCTATCCCTTTGCTCACTCATACACACACTCTCTCACCCCATTTTCTCACTCCTACACAATTTCTATCACCCTCACACCCTCATTCACACAAAAAACCACACGATCTATATCATCCTTCAATCGCTAATTCATACAGACAAACAATCTCTAACACTCTCACTCACTAATTCAGTTCACACACAATCTCTATCACTCTCACTCCCGCACTCATTAAAACACAATTTCTCATTCTACACTCTCGTGCACATATATACCATCTTCAGCCTCAAATAGGCCTTATACAATGCCGGTAACATTTACTCATGAAAACACATACAATCTTTATCACGCTCACTCACACACAAAACACATACATTCTCTTAGTCTCTGTCATCCTCACTCTTTAATTCATATATACATGTATACACACAATCTCTAATACTATTAAAACCCTCACAACACACTTATTCAATCTCTTCATCCTCACTCATTCACCCGGATACACAACCACTGTCACCCTCGTACATTTACTAATTAATACTCTCTCTCTCTCTCTCTCTCTCTCTCTCTCTCTCTCTCTCTCTCTCTCTCTCTCTCTCTCTCTTATCTATCTGTCTATCTGCATCGTTTTGTATCAGTATTTCTAAAGCCTAACAGTTCATTTCTTTCCCTGTTCTAGGCGAGGCATTGTTTAATGGTTAAATTGCAACGGGAAAAAAGGTCCTCCCATGACGATTTGTTCTACATTTTATTTGGGCGTATCTTTCTCGAGATGGTAGTAGTAGTATGAAGAATTCCAAGTGTAGGATGTAGTTTTCATCATCGATGATTGAGAATGCTTTTCTTTCAACTGATTTCAGAAGGGCTGGATCGAAGTTTTCAAGATTTATATTAATTAATTGCGATACTTCTTTGATGAATCTGAAAATGTTTGCCTTTTCTTTAACTCCACATCCACCAAACCAAGTAGTACAGCCAAGGGAAGTAATGCTTTACAAATGGATTTGAGGACTTGTAACATTGTATCGTTATTAACCTCAATGTTCTCAGTTTCCTCCTGATATACATTCTTTGAGAGACTTGTTTTTAAATGACTTCAATGTGAGCTTTGAATTTAAGATGGCGCTATAAATGGTAACACCATGGTATTTGGAATCCTTCACAATTTCGACTGTATCATTACCTATTTTAATTAGTTTTTGGTTCCTCTTGTTGCTGTTTGTTCCTCAAACTGCTTTGACCAAATATTTGTTCTTTGGTTTTTCCCATGTTGTGTTCCAGATTGTTGTTCTGACACCTGTTTACAAATTTTCCTTCTTGATCAAAGTACTGATTTTCAGAAGTTTGATCCTTAATGAGGCCAAGAATGGCAGTGTCCTCTGTATATTTTATGATCTGGCACTTGTCGAGTGACGGCCTGCTTTTGTTTTTGTACAGGATGTGAAGTATTGGAGACATTACACATCCCTGTGGACAACGGTTGATATGATTCTCTGGTTTGACATCTTCCATCCGAGTTTGACACGTTGAGGTATGATTTTGAAAATCTTGATATCAGTGTATCAGGTATTCTGGTAGACCCATCTAGCACATTTTTCGGAGCAGAATTTCGGTATTCATGGCATTAAACCAGAGGAAATGTCCGACATAGGGAATTCTGGCATAGTTGGTTTGTTTCTGATTTAGAGGTTAAGAGACCAGGTTTCTAATGGTTAAGATGGCATCTTCAACACTGAGAGTAGCATGTTGGTTTGCAAACTGGTTTGGATTTTGCAGTTCCAGATAGTAGCACACGTTCTGAATTTTGCATTTTAAAATATTTTCAAAGCATTTCATGACGAGCATAGTGAGCGCGACAGGATGATAATAATCGTTTAATACTACTAGTGGGTGACACTTCTTTGGAATTGGGATGAACACCGGTGTTTCCCAGAGCACTGACACTGTTTTCTCTTCAACTGATCATTAAAAGGTTTTTGTGATAGGTAAAGTTTTCCAAGACAGTTCCAGTTATGTTGACTGTTCCCATGCTTTTCGCGCTGTGCACCTTTGGAAGAGTCTGCTCACATTTGTTGTTGTTTGGTGTCAAAACCGACAGTAGAAGTTGTTTAGTTCATCGATGTCCATTTTTACGTTGTTCTTTTTTAAGAGTGGATTTTTTGTTGTGTTCTACTACACCCATTTGTCTTCATCGTATCATCTGCCACTCCTTCGTGGGGCATCCTGCTCTAGGATGTTTCTCCATCTTGTTTTTGTTTTCAATGTTTTCATTACTGATTATTTTTCTGACTTCTTTCCTTTTTCGAAAACTTGAGAGTGTACTTGAGTCTTTATTAACCTGTGGCTTATGTTTTTTGGGGAAAATCTTGAGTTCCATTTTAATGTACACACAAGTCCACGCGAAAGTTCAATAATAATGATAAAAGTAATAATGTACATGTAAATAATAGTAATAGGCATATATATATATATATATAACTAAAATCCTAAAAACAAATTTAGAACTCACCTATTGGTAGAAAATAGATAAAAACAACGGGCTAAGTGAACCACAATTTCATGATCTAGGACTATCTGATATCTAGTGCCAAACCCATTCCCACTTCTACAGTTGGTATTAGGAGGGCATGATTATGATTTAGTTGTTCCTATGCTTAAAAGGGAATATAAAATGGAATTAAGTACCTATTGTCAGTTCGAAGCTACACTAGGTCTCTTCCGCCCTGGGCAATGATCTCTGGAATGATTCATCTGCCTAGTGATGCTGTGATGACATAACCGCTAACTTGATTTAGCAAGGCTGCTGAGTTGAGGTCCCAATGTATGAAGCTTGGGGCCAAGCTAGTGATAGTTTAGGAGATGGATGAGGACCGGTGCACCTGTCCACCCATTAACAGCGGCAGCCAGGACATCAAAGGTACTACCTCTATCCAGAGCCTCCTATACCCCCATTATTACTATTACCATATTGTTGGCCAGATGTTAAAACCGACCAACCCACACAAAAATCACATTTCCTTTTTATTCCATAAATCAATGCTACTACCCTAGACACAACCTGACAAAATATTATGGGTGAATTTAACATCGAAATGCTTTCATTCTAAACTATGAAAATCAGTCATCTCATCCCACGACCATGCGAAAATCCACTTGATGAAACCAGCCAAGCCCAATCCAATCTACAGAATGGATAAATTGTCACCTTCTCTGTGGAATCGACTTAGTCCTTGTACAGACAATTAGTGTAGGGTCTATTTAGAATGAATGTACAGTTGATGAAATATAATAAATAAAAGTTAGAAAATAAAAACAGTTTAAGAGCTGTATATTATCAACCATTCATTGAATGCGATTGGGGGAGGGGGGATGGGGGAAGGTGAGCATAATATAATATTATGTGGAATGAGGTGGAAATTTCGGATTATTATAGACCCCATGTATTGCTTCAGAGTTGTTGTTTTTTTCTGTGCTGTGAGTTATAATTGATCAGAATGTTTTACCATAGATTTCTTTAGCTTTTAACATCCGATAGTTGCTCTTCCATTAAGTAAAAACAATAAGTGTGTAAACAAATTCAAACTAGAAAATTATTAGAATGCGCTGTCAAATCAAACATTGCCTTATCCAAAGTTACAAATTCTTTCTCTGTGGCGGAAATTCCAGACTTAATTAAATACCTCGTCAGAGATAGTTCTGTTTGCTAAAATACCAGACTTAAGCGTTAAAAACTCTTTCGTTTATAAACAAAAATGTGAAGAAATCCAACATAAAGAATTGAGTCAGCATGTATTCAGTGACTTGTTATGCATGAACAAAACATCTGTCAATCTGAGAAAGATCAATGCAATCTTTGCATTTGATTCCAAGCAGGCAACACCGACGTTAGTGTCTTGGAAAGACATTGATAGAAGAAAAAAAAAGAATGTGCTAGAAAGGAATAGGAGAATGACAAAAAGGGCAATGGGGTCTTCAAATGTTGATTTTGTTTACATAGATTTACACACATGTCCTCCTGGAACCATCTTTGACAACTTCACCCCATACTACAGACTAAATTAAGTACCATAACTTCACATTGCACGACCTGGCTACAAAGATATTCGATGATATTTATGGTATGAGAGCAAGGGAGGACTCACTGCCAATGAATTTTCCCCTGCATCACAGATTGTATCATATAAATAAGAACATCAAAGGAGTGTAATCATTTCATTCTCTACAGTAACAGTTGCACTTAGGAAGTAGGAATGCTCTTTGGTTCCCTAGCCTGTTCTCTCAGTATCAAAAATATAAACTGAACTACATCACAAGAGGCCATACACAAATGAAAATTTATTCAGTTCATCGTGTAATGAAAGGAAAATTGCAAAATGTGTAAATTAATGTTCCGGTGGACTACAAAGTTTGGATCAAATTTGCCAGAGAAACACCATCTCCTTATCTAGAGAAATTCATAGATCATTTTTTCTTCAAAAGATACCAAAAGTGCTCACTTCAAATTGATCTGACAGGGTGCAAAGCAGGGATCCAACCGTCAATGGTTAGAAGGCTCTGAAATAGAGCTACACCAATAATGGCACCACTTATTACAAACTATATTTCCCAGAAGACTAGCAAGACTTACATCAACCAAGGAACGGTACAGATCCAGTTATACACATGTAGAAGCTTATACTCTTCATCATAATCCCATCAAAATTCAGAAGAAGAAAACAAATACAAATACAATAATTTGCAAGAATTAATGACAGAATGATAGTACTGTGGAATTACTAAGACAATCTGAAGCATAAGCAGTAATAGCTGGCTTCATTTTCATGCTACTCTGAATTTCGATTGCTTCCTTATCACAAATTATAATCTACGTTATAAATGATGTAAAACCTTTGTAACTCTTAAAATTTTCTGATTTTAAATACTTTTGACTTAGTAATAATTCTATTCAATAACATGTCATGAAACTTTTAAACCAGGTTTTTGTTTATCTGATGACTGTTTGTTATTGACGTAAATGTGAGTGCTAGGCCTGTTCATAATCGATCATACTAATTGATTACCTCGATTAGCACATGGACTTGTGTTAATTCGAATAGTCTAAGCGGCAATCGATTGTTTCAACCTCCTGTAGCAAGGCAGTCCAGAGGTTACGCCTAAGGGCCCCAATCCCCAAGTTGTCTCCTGTTCCGATCGTCGCCTCAGCGTAATCAACTAAAACTATTCGACTAATGCTGATCGACTACTACTATTCAATTAACGCCAAGTCTAGTCCATGATCGCCTCAGGCTCCAAGCCCCAAGTTGTCTCCTTCGATTTTCATCTGTGCCTAATCGACCAATACTATTCAATTAACTCCAAGCCAAGTCTATGATCAGTGACTTGAAACGGAACGACTTGTCTCCCCTGCCTCGGCAGTCTGTCTACAGCCTGAACATTACTCAGACAGAACACTACAATCGGGGAGGGGTATGGGGAAGGTGTTGCCCTGAGTTTCACTCACATGCAAGTCAGATGGCTTCGCGTCAACTCGCAGCAGGGATGTAACCCTCTGTGAGGTCTACTAGTCTTAAAACCTATCTCTTCGGCAAATATCTTTAATATTAATTTCACAATGATTATGATAACGTTTTATTATTTGTCATATCAGTCAGCTTTCTGTTGTATTCTATACATGCAAGAGGTATTCCTTATGAGTGTGAAATAGTGTATATTTTAAAGGCCTACATTCCGATTATTGTAGGTGGGAATGAGTGTCCAATTGTGGTCTACCATTATATACTGGGATGCTAATCGATTAATTAATCAATCCATTTATTAGTTAAACTGAAAATGGATTAGTAATCGATTGTTAAACGATTATGCACAGCCCTAGTGAGTGCGCATAAATGTATGCATTTAATTTAGAGAGAAAGAGGGGGGGGTGGTGGCAGGAGAGAGAGTGAAAGATCTGAGACAGGGGGAGAGAGAGAGTAAAAAGATAGGCAGATTGACAGACAGTCATGCATACACACATACCGAGAGAGTGAGCGAGAAAGAGAGAGAGGTAAAAAAATGTGAGGGAAAGGGAGGAATAGAGAGATACAGAGGAAGAGCTAGAGAGAGGGGAGGGAGAGGGAGTGACAGAGAGAAGGAGAGAGAGAGAGAAATATCAGAGAGAAACAGAGAGGTATATATATATATAGAGAGAGAGAGAGCGCGAGAGAAAGAAAGTGGGGGAGAGAGAGGGAGAGAGAGAGGTGGGAATATCTTAATATTTGAGAGAGACAGAGATGGAGAGAGAGAGCACAACTATCTACCATTACTTTTTAATCATTTCCGATTTGTCTGTTGTGGAAACCTCGGCTTCTCTTTAACTGACTAGGTCAATGACTAGACCCAGGTGTGAAGTATTGCTCTTATAAGTTGAATTGAATTGAAAACATCTTTATTGTCTGTAAAAAGGCACACTGTATAGTTTTCCCATATATCGGTTAAAATAGCTTTACATATGAGTTATAATGACTTCATTTACCTAGGAATTAAAATTGAAATAAAAGTCAGGTAATCATCACATATCAGATAAAAATGTGTATAAGCTTATCACAAGAAGTGTAAATGGATACAAATGGCCAAAGTATTGGGTGTAATAATAATTTGTTCACATAAAAAGATCGCAGCCATGTCACTAAAAATATTCAAATAAATAAATCATGAAGGTTCTTTTTTAAACTTCTCGTTTTGTAAAATTCTCACTGCTGTGGGTAAGAATGAAAAAGCATATTGATTTCGTTTGCAGTGTAATGATAAGGGTCGGACAGATCTCTGACTAAAAATGATTTGTTTATTTAAAGGATGGGTTGAATCCTGTAGCATGGATGTTACTTTCTGTAAGCAATTCTGGTTGTAAGTTGACATCAAGCAATAAAAACCAAAAGAACGCATCTTGCTAGCAGCATTTATAACTTTGTAAATCTTTTGAGTGTCTTTCTTTCTGCGTTACATTTCCACCCCATCCTACAATACAAAAGATAAAAATGCTCAATGACTGATTTATAAAACATTTTTGAAATGATGTTATCAACTTTGAAGGACCCGACCTTACGCAAAAAATACAGGCACCGGTTCAGTTTGGAAACTGTTCTGGAAATGTGGTTGTACCAGCTCAGATCCTCCGAAATTGTGACTCCTAAATACTTGTACGAATCTACAATTTCAACTTTTTCATTTTTTAATGGTTATAGGGGTGTGATCAGGTTTGTCCCTAAAATAAAAAAATAACTTCTTTGGTCTTCCCAACATTCAATAGAAGGAAATGATCATCGCACCATTTAACAAAACATGCTATTGCTTTCATGTAAGGGCACTCATTGCCATCTACGATAAGGCCTAGCATGCTGGAGTCATCAGCAAATTTCAATATAGATACATTCTTATCATTTGAGTAGCAATAGTTGGTATAGATTGTAAAAAGTATTGGTGATAGAACGCAGCCTTGGGGTGCGCCAGTGTTTGTAACAATCTTATCTGAAAAAATACTAGCGTTTTCTAGATTTCTTTTGTTTTCATCTGTGTTCATTGATGGGCATAATGATTTAACATTGGATAATTTTAAGTATTGTTGCTTGTTACTCAAAAAATCACTAATCCATGCAATAATGTTTTTGTTCACTTTTAGGTTATTTAATTTTGGGAGAGCATGTGTGGTTGAATAGTGTTAAATGCTGAAGAAAAATCAACAAAGTGTACCCTACAATACTGTTTTGGAATGTCAAGGTGTTTGTATATGTTGTCCAAAAGTAATAAGAAGGTGTCTTCTACGCTCCTTTTGGTTCTATATATCCAAACTGAAAGGGATCTTGGACAATACTGAGACAGGATGAAAGGTGATAAAATATTATTCTCTTGAAACTTTTAGAGACGATGCTTGTAAGTGCTACTGAGCGCAGGTTATTAAAGACTGACATCTTTGGTTTCTAAGGAATTGGGATAATTTCAGCAGTTTTCCAAATCATTGGAACTGTGTGGGTATTAAGAGAAAGATTGAAAATAAAAGTGAAATAAAACTTGTACTCATTCCAACAAGACTTTAAAACTTTACCTTTAATTTTATCAGGGCCTCAGGCCTTTTTGGGGTTCATCTTTTGAAAAGCTTTCTTTACCTCAAATTCATTTATTTGAATATGTGTATGACCTTCCTTTTCATTCATAATGTTCTTTAAAATTGCTTTAGATTCTTTCTTAAAATCCTGTGTGTCAAAGTGATTATAAAAAGAATTCAAATTGTTTACATCAATGTTGTCACAATTGTCAATGAAAACATTCCAGTCTGTGTTGTTAAAACAGTCATGGAATTGTTCAACTGCCATGTCATGCATAGTATTTATAGTCTTCTCTACCCTTTTACTTCTTTTGAACACAGTTCGGAAGGATGGAATGAGATGTGTCATTGTATGGTCCGAGTGGCCGAGTGCTTGTAGCCGTTTACTTTTATATACCTCTTTTATGTTACAGTTACAGAGGTCAAGGGTTTTTTCTTGCCGTGTAGGATCTTAAAACATATTGTGTAAACATTGGTAGAGTGTTGCCCAAAGAACCTTGATTAAAATCACCTGTTATCAAGATGATACTGTCTGGTGACTTTGTTTGTTGGTCGTTTATAAACTTGGCAATTTGTGTCGATGCGTTGTTGGTATCTACAGAGGGTGGGACATTCACAATGTTCAAATATACTTTAGTTAACTCCTGTGGCATGTAATAGGGTATTAAGCTTAGAGACAAAAATTCTAGGTCAGGTGTGCATATTTGTGCAGTAACGTTGATGTTGTTATCGTTACAGTATGCGTTGTTGATATATATTCACAAATTCCACCACCTATTGTTTTGTTAGAATCTTTTGTTCGGTCAGATCTGTAGAGTGAGAAATTGTTGATCGAAGCTGCTGCGTCTGTTATCTCTTTATGAAACCAAGTCTCTGATAAGCAGATGAAAGCCGATTCTCTGTAAGCATTAATGAATTGAGCATTCACACTTAAGAAATCTAACTTTGAACAAAGTGATCTCACATTTCCAGTTACAAGTGCAGGGAGTGGGGGTTTGTTCATCTTACAATGGTATCTTGCTTGAATTCCTTCTTTTCTCCCCTTTCTTTTTTGTTTGATTTTGTTGGGAATATTGGTCATCAATGGTTTGTTTATTTTTGGTGACAATGGCTGAAGAGCAAGTAACATGGCTGCACTGTATTGCCCTAGTTGAGGTGTGGCATTGAATAACACAGGTGTTTACCATCACTGTTTCCTTAACCCTGCTGAGGCAAATTTCGCGAAAACCTGTGTGTGGTCCTCCCACATGAGCCCCGCGTAGGCCACCAAAGAGGGACGCCCCGCTCCTTCCTGTGAAAGGCGCATGCCATCAAAATCAGACAGTGACCATGACCGTTTTCAATGGAAAATTTCTATTTCCATTCAAGGAAATTG
>JAOYNN010201111.1:0-10762 GCA_025770095.1 Goniobranchus kuniei
ATAAAGTATTGTAAAGCGCTTTGAGACTGTTCGTAGAACGGTGGAAAGCGCTATATAAATGCAATCTTTATCTTTTTAAATTAATTTTGCAATAGAAAAAAATGCTATTCCTTCTTCATTCTATTAATCAACTATTATATCCCTTAAACAATTTTCCTGAACATTTTTTTGATGCGGGAGAAACACAACCAATAATCGCAAAAAGCGTAAGTTCAGATGCTTTACATTTCTAAAGAGTGAAAGTCTAGCTATATTTTATCGGTTATGCCCCTTGATTTTATATGGCAGTGAAGAGGGAAAAATTAAAGTTGCTCAAAAATCAACTCTCTACAAAACTTATTTGTGAATGTCGATGCAACGTTCAACCGTGCGACAATACTTTTGTGAAAAATTCAAGTATGCTCTTAAAAATAACAAACAAAAATATAAAATTAAACACAAAATCAATGCACTCAAATAAACAAAGTAGCTTAACTGGCCGTACTTTTTTCAACATCAGAGGCCCCCCTACAGTATTGCTCTCCTATTATAAGCCAGTTGCTTAGCTAATCAAGCTGTTCATTTGTTTTCATCAAGCCTTACCAAAGATCCGAATGCACCATCACCTCCTGTTGCAGGAAATTTGATGGGGAGGAAATTCTGTCCACATTAAACGTATTGGTTAGCAGTATCTTCTCTAGGGGCCGTAAAGAGCTGAGCAGATTCTACCAGATTAGAGATATAAGCGTTCACTCTGAATGTTTTTAGATGCTAGGCAGGGAAAAACACAACAAATAATTACAAAAACGTTAAGTTCAATTGCTTTACATAATTTCTAGTAAATTAAAGGCAACAAGCTGTATTTAAACGGTAATACCCCTTGATTTTATATGGAAATGAAGGGGGAAAATAAATTTCCTCAAAGTCAACTTTCTACTTATTTGTGAATGTCGATGCACCGTTCAACTGTACGACAAAGCTCATGTGATTAAAAACAAACAAACAAACACACAAAAGCAGAAACAAAATCAATATGCACAAACACACGACGTAATTTTAATCCTTCGTATTTGTTCGACATGTGAGTCAGAGGATCTCTTACAATAGTTTAAAGCCAGCTGCTTAGCTTATCAAGCTGAACATGTGTTTTCAGCCTTATCAGACACCCAAATCTACCATCGCCTACGGGACGTTACAGGAAACTTTGATAGGGAGGAAATTATGTCCACTTTAAACAAAATATTATTACTTACTGCTGCCTTCCCGATCTATAAGGAACATGTAAAAAAATCAGCAGGTTCTGTTAGGCTCAAGATGCAAGTGTTCCCGGTCAAGCCTACCCTGCATGAAGAACACTGTTTTGGAGACTTAGACTTACTTTGGCATTTGTCGAAAATGATAATTTATTAAGTAAAAGTTTGATTGATTGCAGTTCGTCAAGTATATCCTTTGTGGATATTCTTGGGGCTCAGTGCAGGAATGATTAAAGGAGTAGCTAGACAGAATATACAGCAAAAACAACGGTGCTACCTTAGTCGACTCTTATATCATCCACGGGTAAGTGTTTTCTCTCGTGCTGGAGAAGCCTATCGAACTCACAATGGAAGTAAATGAATAAAAAGGAACAGAATTTTGCAATCCGAATATATCAGTTGAGAATATAAAAAAGGTCTTCTTTCATTGTTGTATCAATCAACTATTGTAGTTTTGCTTTAATTTATAATCCTGAATTTTTTAGATGATGTGCAGGAAAAAACATACCAAATAATGGTAAAAATGAGCAACAAGCTGTATTTTACCAGTTATGCCTCTTGATTTTATATGGTAAAGTGTAGGGTAAAACAAGGTTGCCTCAAAATCAACTTTCTAATTATGTATGAATGTCGATGCAACGTTCAACTGTACGACAATGCTTCTGTGAAAAACTCAAGTGTTCCCTAAACAATAAATAAGAGAAAAGTAAAAGGAACGGGGAAAAAAATCCAAATCCACCATCGCCTCTGGGATGTGGCAGGAACTCGATGGGGAGGAAATTGTGTTCTTTTTCAACATATTAATTGCCTTCCCGATCTATGATAGCCGTGTAAAGAGCTGAGCAGGTTCTATCAGGTACCACAATACCAGTGTTCATGGTCAAGCCAGGCCTGCACGAATTACACTCTTGCTGAGGCACTTGTCGAATATAATCATCTTTTAAGACAGAAATTAATTGATTGAGTGATTGAAATTAAGTCCAGTATATCTTATGGCTCAGTACAGGAATGATTGGAGGAGGAGCTAGACAGAAGATAAAACAAGGAAAACAGTGTTACCTTAGTCCACTCTTACGTCATTCATGGATAAGTATCATCTTTCGTGCTGGAAAAGCTTCCTCGAACTCACAAAGGAGCCGATAACTAAAAAGTAAAAGGATTTCGGAATCTGAATATGTCAGCTGAAAATTTAAAAACAAAAAAGCTAATCTCTACTATTGAAGTTTTGCCATAAAGAATAATCCCCAACTTTTTTTATCTGCCAGCGCTGAGAGACATACCAAATGTTGGTCTCATAATGGGAGCAAATTTTTAAAAGCAAAAGAATTTTGCAATACGAATATTACAGCTGCAAATCGGTGGAAAAAATGCTAGTCTTTATTCATTGCATCAATTAACAATTTAAGTTTCGCCTGAAAAAATAATCATGAACGTGTTTAGATGCTAGACAGGAAAAAACATAGCAATGGTTACAGGTTTTTATATTCTATCGATTAAACCCCTTCAGGTATATGGTAATAAATCGGAAATATTAAACTTGCTTCAAATTCTATATTCGTTCAGATACTTTACATTTCTAATGAGTAAAAAGCAACAAACATTATTTTACTTGTTATGCGCCTTGACGTTATATGGAAATAAACAGTGAAATATAAAGATCCGAATCCACCATTGCTACCAGGATGTGCTGGGAAACATTATAGGGAGAAAACTCTGTCCACATTAATTACCGGTATTTTCCCTATCTATAAGAGGAGTGTAAGGAGTTGAGCAGATTCTATCAGATTCAAGATGCAAGTGTTCACTGTCAAGCCTGCCTTGCACGATTTACACAGTTGTGGAGGTAGTTGTCGAAAATGATCATTTTAAGTAAGGATTAATTGAGTGATTGGAGTTTAGTCAAATACATCTTTTGTGGATGCTTTTAGGGCTCAGCACAGGAAACCTGAATGATAGAAGATGTAGCTAAACAAACCATAAAACAAGGAAAATAGCGCTCCCTTAGTCGACTTTTATGTCATTCATTGATAAGGTCTTCTTTCATAATGGAGAATACCTATCGAACGCGCAATGGGAGTAAAAGATTAAAAGTATATCAATTTTGAAATCTGAAAATTGCAGTTGAAAATCCAAAGAGGAAAATGCTAGTCTTTCTTCATTGTATTAATCAACTATTGTGCTTTTGTTGAAAACTAATCTTGAACGTTTTTAGCTGCTAAGAGGGGGACAAGCATAGCAAATAACGACAAAAAAAGTTAGTTTAAATGCGTATTTAACCGGTATTGTCCTTGATTTGTGTGTGTGTGTGTGTGTTTTAATGAATAGGGAAAAATAGAATTGCTCCAAAATCAACTTTCTACTTATTTGTGAATGGGGTTCTATAGCAGGTGTTGTTACTTATGGGTTTCTATGTCATATGTACAGAAAATGGTTCTTTAACCTTAAATCGCACAATACTACCGCTGAATCTCCAAACTGTTTTCATTGCGCCTTACAAAAGATCTGATTCCACCATTGCCACCAGGATGTGGTAGGAAAGTTGATGGAGAGAATGTTCTGTCCACATTAATTACCGGTAATTTCCCAATCTATAAGAGTAGAGTAAAGAGCTGAACAGATTCTATCAGATTCAATATGCAAGTGTTCCCAGTTAGGACTGCCCTTCGCGATTAACACATTTGTGGAGACAGTTGACGAAAATGCTCGTTTTAAGAAAAAGATTAATTGATTCATTGAATGAATAAAGTCCAGTATATCCTTTATTGGTGTTGTTAGGGATCACTACAGGAAGGATCAAAGGGGTAGATAGCCAGAAGATAAAACAAGGAAAACAGTGCTACCCTGGTCGACTCTTACATCATTCATGGATAAGTATCTTCTTTCGTAGTGGAAAAACTCTATCAAACTCATAATGGGAGTACATTATTAAAGGCAACATGATTTTGCAATCCGAATATTGAAGCTAAAAGAAAAGAGAAGAAACAAAGGAAAAAATGCAAGTTTCTTGAGTGCTCAAATCAACTATTGTATTTTTACCTAAAGAATAACCCTGAACGTTTTTGGATGCTAAGCGGTGACGGGTATAAAAATTACAACGGCAATAGTTCAGATGGTTTTTACAGTATTTCTAGAGAGTGAAGGCAACAAGCTGTATTAATTTACCGGCGATGCCCCTTGATTTTATACAATCTATGAAAACTGATAGAGAAAATAAAGCTGCTCTAAAATCAACTTTCTGCTTATTTGTGAGTGTGGTTCTATAGCATGGATTCCTACCTATGACTTCCAGGTATTGGGTTTTCAAACCCTAATTTGCACAATTTACCGCTGATTCATCTTACTGTTGTCATCACGCCTAAAGATTCGAATCCACCAACGCCACCATGATGTGGTAGCTAAAATGATGTGGAAAAATTTCTTAACACAGTAATTACCGATATTTTCCGATCCATAAGGGGCGTGTAAAGACTAAAGAGTTGAGCAAAGTCTATCAGATTCAAGATGCAAGTGTTCACATTTAAGCCTGCCTGCAAGATTACACAGTTGTGGAGGCAGTAGTTCAAAATGATCATTTTAGGAAAGAGATTAACGGATTGATTGATTGAAATTTAGTCAAGTATATCTTTTGTAGATGCTCTCAGAGCACAGTACAAAGAACATGAATGAAAGGGGATGTAGTTAGACAGACGATAAAACAAGGAATACAGTGCTACCTTAGTTGACTCTTACATCATTCATGGATAAATGTTTTCTTTATCGTATAGAAACCCCGTCCAACTCATAATGGGTGTAAATGATAAAAACAAAACATATCAAATCTACAATCCTAATGTGTGCGTTGAGAAAAGATTTTTAAAATGTTGTTCTTTCTCCATTTTTGTAGCAATCAACTTTTGTGGCAACAAGCTGTATGTTTCCAGTTTTATCGCTTGATTTTATATGCAACCGATTAAGAAACAATCAAGTTTCTCCAACATCAATTTCCTACTTAGTTGGAAATGTCGATGCAACGTTATACTGTGCGACAGGGATTCTGTGAAAAATTCAAGTGTGCCCTTCAAAAAACCGAAACAAACACAAAATCAATCCACACAAATACATGACGTACCGTTACATAACCAGTCGCATTTTTTTCGACACCAGAACGTATCCTACAGTCCTACAGGATTATAAAGTCTGCTGCTTAGCTGATAAAGCTATTCATTTGTTTTCATTGAGCCTTTCAAAAAATCCAAATCCACCATCGCCTCAAGGATGTGTCAAGAAATTTGATGGGGAGGAAATTTTATCCAGTTTAAACATATATTTATCAATATCTTCATGATCTATAAGGGGCGATTAAAGGGCTCAGTAGGCTCTATCAGGTTCAAAATGCGAGTATTCATAGTCATGTTGCCCAGCAAGAATTACCCAGTTGTGGAGGGAGTTGTCGAAAATGATCACTTTTAAAAGATAAATTGCTTGATAAATTGATTGATTGGGATTAAGACAAGTACATCCTTCGAAGATGTCCAGGAATAATCAAAGGAGTAGCTACTTAGAACGTAACACAAGGAAAACGGTGCCACTTTAGTCGACTCTTACGTCATTCATGGATGTCTTTTGTCGTGGTGGAAAAGCCCCCTCCAACTCGCACTGGGAGTAAATAGATACAAGTAAAGTAACAGTAAAGATGTCATTTATATAGCGTACGTTCCACGGCTCACAGCGCTTTACAATGGCACTTTACTCCCCTTACAAACATCAACACAGAACATTTTCAACAAGATCTGCAGCCTGGTAGGTGCACATACATTTTTTCAAACAGAGACAGCGCTGTCTTAAGGGCCAGGTACTCATTCACACCTGAGTCGAGGGAGGAAGGCAAAGTAAAATCCTTACTCAAGAACACAACGCCTATGACTTGGGGTCATGAGCCTGACAATACACTAGCGAGGCTCGAACATATGCGTTCAGGCACGCTTGTACTGACCATGGTGAATGCCTCTTGACTCTCAACTTGTGCCGAGACGTGATCACCACATAGCCACCGACGTCCAAAGAAAGTTAATGAAGTTTTGTTTTCCCAATATTTCAACTGAAAAGCAATAGAAAAGAGGCTATTCTTTCTTTATTGTACCAATCAACTATTGTAGTTTTACCGTACAGAATAATCCTGAAAGTTTTAAATGCTAGGAGGGAGGGGAAAATATAATCCGTTTTTTATGATAGTACAGATGCTTCTAATGAGTGAAAAGCAACAAGCTGTATTTTCCGGTTATGCCCCTTGATTTTTATGGACATGATTAGGAAAACATAAAGTTGTTTCCACTATCAATTTTCTACTTTTTGTAAGACATGGCTTTTTTGAAAAACTACCGTGCCCTTAAAAATTAAAAAACGAAATCAATTCACACAAACACACAACGTAGCTTAATCAGTCGCTTTTTTCGACCTCTGAGGATCTTTTACGGTATTATAAAGTTGGCTGCATAGCTTATCCAGCTAGTCATTTGTTTTCATTAGCCTTGTAAAAGATCCGATTCCCCCATCGCCTCTGGGATTTGATTGGAGACTAGATGAGGAAGTAATTCTTTCCACTTTCAACATATTAATTAGCGTCATCTTTCCCGTCTATAAGGGGCGTGTAAAGAGCTAAGCAGGTTTTATCAGTTTCAACATGCAAGTCCTTATATCCAAGCCTGCCCTGCATGATTAACACAGTTGTGGAGGCAGTTTTCCAAAAGGATCATTTTAAAGTAAAACATTAATTGATTGATTGATTAATCTCAAGTCAAGTGCATTTTTAGTGGATGTTCTTTGGGTCAATAAAGGAATGATTGAAGGACTAGCTAGACAGGAGATAAAACAGAACAAAAAACAAAAACAAAAAAAAAATCAGTATATGACTCTTATGTCATTCATAAATAGATGTCTTTTTTCGTGCTAGAAAAGCAGCCTCGAACTCACACCGGGGGTCAATAGTTACCAAGTGAAAGAATTTTGCAATTAGACATATTTCAGTTGAAAATTTAAACAAAAATGCTGTTCTTTCTTCACTGTATCAATCAACTATTGTACTATCACATTAAAGAATTATCCTGAACGTTTTTAGATGCTAGACTGGAAAAACATACTACATAATGGCAAAATAACAAAACAAAGTTAGTTCAGATGATATTCGTTTCTAATAAATGACAGCAGCAAGCTATGTTTTACCGATTATGCCCCTTGATTTTCAATGACAATAAAAAGCTGAAATAAAGTTGCTCCAAAATCAACTTTCTACAATTTGCACTCATTTTTTGAATGTGGTCCTGTAACAGGTATTACTTACCTATGATTTCAAGGTTATGTGTATCAACATCTTCGCCACCAGGATGTGGTAAGGCACTTGATGAGGAGGAAACTTCTGTCCACAATAATTAACAGGATCTTCCCGATCTTTATAAGGGGTGTAAAAAGCTGAATAGTTTCTATCACAAGATGCAAGTGTTTACGCTCAAGCCTGCCCTGCACGATTTACTCAGTGTCGGAGGTAGCTGTCGAAAATTTTCATTTTAACCAAGGGATTGATTAATTGATTGATTGATTGAAATTAAGTCATGTACATCCTTTGTGGATGCTGTAGGGCTTAGTACAGGAATAATTGAAATACCAGCTAGACACAAGATAAAATACGGAAAACGGTGTAACCTTTCTGGACACTTTCGTCATTCAGGGATAAGTGTCCTTTTATGTGCTGGAGATGTCCCCTCGAGCTCACAATTTGGAACATATTATTAAAAAGTAAAAGAATGTTACAATCCGAATATTTCAGTTCAAATTGTGTGTGTGTGTGTGTGTTTGTGTGCTATTCTTCCTTCATTGTATCGATCAACTGTAGCGGTTTTGCCTTTTAGAGTTTTCCCGAACGTTTTCAGATGCTAGACGGGGGTAAACATAACAAATAATGCAAAAACAACAACAAAAAACACAAAAAAACAACAACAACAAACAAAACAAAAAAAATCAACAAAAAACGGTGAGTTCAGATGCTTTAAACATTATAATTACCTATATTTTAGTCGACTGTTATGTCATTCATGGATAATTAAGAAAAGCCCTATCCTACACAACATAGGAGAAAATGATTTTAAATAATTTTCTTTCAGTAGCAAATCTTTTTAAGAAATGCTATTCTTTCCTCATTATATCAATCAACTATTGTAATTTTGCCTTATAGGATAATCATTAACGTTTTTAGATGCTAGGCGGGGAAAAACATAACAAATAAGTCAAAACAAATCATTTTTGTTCAGATGCGTTACAAATCTTATGAGGGAAGGGCAACAAGCTGTGTTTTTTCACTCTCTACTCCCCTTCTTTTACATGGAAATGAAAAGGCCAAAAATTAAGTTGTTTCAAAATTAAACGTTCCTCTTATTTGTGAAGTGATTCTATAGCAAGTATTATTGCCTTATTCTTCCAGGTCATGTGGACAAAAATGGTGTTTTCAACCCTAATTTGCACGATTTTACAGCTAATTCCCAGAAGTATTTTCATTCAGCCTTACAAAAGATCTGAATCCACCATCGCCTCCAGGATGTGGAGAAAATTCTGTCTACTGTAATTAGCGGTATCTTCCCGATCTATAAGGGGTGCGTAAAGAGTTGTGCAGATTCTATGAGATTCAAAGTGCAAGTGTTCACGGTCAAGCTTTTCCCTGCATGATTTACACAGCTGTAGAGACAATTGTAAAATGACCATTGTTAGTAAGAGATTAATGGTTTGATTGATTGAATTAAGTGGGGATGTTCTTAGAGCTCATTATAGATATGATTGGAGGAATAGCTAGACAGAAGATAAGAAGAGAAAAACAGTGGTACCTTAGTCGACTATAACGTTATTCATGAATAGGTGCCTTGCTTTGTGCTGAAGAAGCTTTATTGTACTCACAATGAAAGTAAAGGATTAAAATTAAAAGAATTTTACAATCCAAATATTTCAGAAAAAAAAACTCAATGCTATTCGTTCTTCATTGTCTATTGTAGTTTCGCCAGAAGGAATAGTCCTGAACTTTTGAAGATGCTGGGCGTCGAAAAGCATAACAAATACAGGTTAAAAGGAATGTTGCTTTACTTTTCTTATAAATGAAAGGTAACAACCTTTATTTTACCGGTTATTTCCTTGATTTAATATGGAAATTAATAGAGGGAAAAAGTTTCTTCAAAATGAATTGTCTACTTATTTGTTCTCTAGCAGGTATTGTTTATGTTTGACTTCCAAGTCATGTGTACCAAAATGTTACTTTAAACCCCAATTTTCACAATTTTACCGCTAATTCCCCTAACTATTTTCATTGAGCCTCACACAACATCCGAATCCACCATCTCCACAAAGATGTAGTGGGAAAATTGATGGGGAGAAATTCTGTCCTCGTTGATTGCCGCAATCTTCCCAATCTATAAGAGGCGTATAAAGAACTACACAGATTCTATCAGATGCAAGTGTTTATGTTCAAGCATGTCTTGGACAGTTTACATAATTGTGAAAGCAGTTTTCAAAATGATTATTTTAAGTGAGAGATTAATTGATTGATTGTAATTCTGTCTTCATTGTATCTATCAACTATTTTCGTTCTGGATTAAAGAATAATCTTCAACGTTTTGACATGCAAGGCGGAGATAAACATAGCAAATAACGGCAAAAATGTTAGTTCAGATGCTTTAAATTGCTAATGAGTGAAATGCAATATAATCTTTATTTTACCTGTCAGTCTGCTTCATTTCATATGGTTACTTGGTAATAGGCTTCTATTGCAGGTATTTTTACTATGACTTCCGGGTTCAACGCCAATTTGCACAATGTTAACGCCAATTCCCCCAAAACAATTCACATTTTGGCAAGTACATCTTTTGTGGAGTCTATTAAGGTTCCTCACAGGAAACATGAATCATAGAAGATGTAGCTAGAAAGACAATGAAACAAGGAAAACTGTCCTAACTTAGTAGACTTTTACGTCTTTCAAGGCTAAGTCTCTTCTTTTGTGCTTTTGAAGCCCAATCGAACACACAATGGGTGTAAATTATAATGATTAATTTTTTAAAAGAATTTTGCAATCCGAATATCGCAGATGAAGATCAAGAGTAAAAAAACAGGATTTTGCCGTCATCGTATCAATCAACTATTGTGCTTTGGCTATAAGGAATAAACCTTAACGTTTTTAGATACTAGAGGTGAATATATATTACAGCAAATCTTGGCAAAAACGTTAGTTCAGATGATTTACATTTCCAATGAAAGGCAACAAGCTATATTTATTCGGTTATGTCCCTTGAACTTATATGGAAATGAAGATCATTAAAATTTAGCATTTTATGTAGCGTTAGATCACCAAATGTGTTCAAAATGCTTTACATGTGTTCCCCGACAGGCCTTTTACAACCAAACACCTTCTCAACTACCTGTGGAGTAAACAGAGATGCAGCCATTTCACAGGTGTATTTGCTCTAGCATAGTGACAAAATCCTCCTCTGCTTGTGGACGGGTACTCAATAATACCTGAATGG
>JAOYNN010201333.1:0-10760 GCA_025770095.1 Goniobranchus kuniei
ACACTGCTTCCTGGTCTGTAATCAGCTTGAATGGGTTGTTCAAAAGATAGTGTCTCCACTTTCTGATGGCTTCAATTATGGCGTAGGCTTCCTTTTCTACCGATGAGTGATTTTGTTCACTCGATGATAGAGTTCGAGAAAAGAAAGTGGCTGGTCTTCCTTCTTGGTTCAGGGTGGCTGATAGAGCTGTGTCAGATGCATCAGTTTCCACTATCAGAGGAACGTTGAGACTTCGGGTGATCAGCACGGCATCTTCTAAGTCTTTCTTGAGGTTCTCAAAAGAGGCAAGCACTTTTTTTGGTAGTGGGAAGATTGTATTCTGTTTCAGAGGTCTGACTTTATCAGAGAATTTAGAGAACCAGGAAGAATAACAGGCAAACATTCCTACCGCTCCCTTTTGACTTTTCAAATTTGCAGGTGGTGGCATTTGTCTCAAAAGTTCAAGTCTTTCAGGATCAGGTTGAATCTGACCATTTGACATTCTGTATCCCAAAAAGTCTATTTCCTCCACTACAATGATACTCTTGGTTTCATTGAAGGTAAGTCCACACTTTGAAGCTGCCTTCAAGAGATTTTGAAAGTTGTCATCATGTTCTTCCTTCGACTTTCCACATGCTGTGACATTATCAATGTAAGCTAGGTGGCCACCAGATTCTCTTCTGTGATGATACTGTCAATTATCCACTGGAAACATGACACTCCATTTTTCACACCAAACGGGACTCGTGTAAATTGATACAAGTTGCCAGCAGCTTCGAAGGCTGTGAACTGTTTTTCCTCTTCTTTAAGGGATATTTGAAGGTAGGCACTTTTTAGATCCAAAGTGCTGTAGAATTTGAATTGTGAAATGTCTTCCACCATGGAATCAATTCTTTTCTGAGGGTAAGCATCCAGGTATGTATATTTGTTGATGGTCTGGCTATAATCCACAAGCATTCTCTTTTCGTGACTTTCACTATGAGTTACAAGGACCTGTGCTCGCCACAGAGATGATGATTTCTCTATGATACCTTCTTTGAGGAGCCTTTGAGTTTCTTGCTTGATAAATGTTTCATCCACCTTTGAATACCAGTGTGATTTCGTTGCAATAGGCTTACAGTCCTGAGATAAATTTGTGAAGATAGAAGGTGCCTCAACCCTTGCTGCTGTAAGGCTACCCACTACTAAAGGTGGCATTGTACCATGACACTTGATGTTTAGTTCTTGATATTGGTTAATGAAGTCATATCCTAGAATTATCTGTGCATAGACATTAGGCAGTAGTAGGAGTTGGACATTCTTGTAATTTGTTCCTTTGTACTCCATGGATACTGAACAGGGACCAAGTGTCTTGTTTGTTAGTGCAAGAGAAGCCATGCTGAATGTTTTGGAAGATTTGGAGTAAGCCCACTTTTTACTTTTGACAATCTCTGCCCTGATGAAGTTTTCTGAACTACCTGAATCAACTACAGCAACAAAGTTTTCCCAATTGATGGAGACCTTAAACATGGCTTCTCCACACCTGCAGATGCATGAGTAGTGTGAAGAAGAGTGCCGATTGCAGATGAAACAAATTAGATTTGTTGGTACACTGGCACTCTATTTGATAATAATCTTTCTTTCCGCAAGACTTGCAAGTTGCACTACGTGCAGGACATTTAATTCTAGGGTGTTTCTTGATCCCACAAAAATAACACTGTGTGCTGATGGCTGCTATGATTGATTCATCCCATCTCTTTTGTCATGTATAACTACAGTTTAACCTGCCCTTCCTTATCTTAATCCTTTTCTGTATCGTCCCGTCTCTTCTCTACCTGTGTCAAAAAGCTGTAACCAGACCTTTATCTTCTTAATCTTTTTCTGTATCATCCCATCTATTCTATTCTTTTCCTGTTTCAAAACAGCTGTAACCAGACCTTTATCTTCATCATTTTCTGTATCATCCCATCTCCTCTCTTCCTGTGTCAAAACAGCTGTAACCAGACCTTTATCTTAATCATTTTCTGTATCATCCCATCTCTTCTCTTCCTGTGTCAAAATAGCTGTAACCTGACCTTTATCTTAATCCTTTTCTGTATCATCCCATCTCCTCTCTTCCTGTGTCAAAACAGCTGTAACCAGACCTTTATCTTAATCCTTTTCTGTATCATCCCATCTCTTCTCTTCCTGTGTCAAAACAGCTGTAACCAGCCCTTTATCTTATCCTTGTCTGTATCATCCCATCTCGTCTCTTCCTGTGACAAAACAGCAATAACCAGCCGTTTATCTTAATCTTTTTCTGTATCATCCCATCTCTTCTCTTCCTGTGTCAAAACAGCAATGACCAGCCCTTTATCTTAATCCTTTTCTGTATCATCCCATCTCTTCTCTTCCTGTGTCAAGACAGCAATGACCAACCCTTTTATCTTAATCCTTTTCTGTATCATCTCATCTCTTCTCTTCCAGTGTCAAAACAACAATGACCAACCCTTTTATCTTAATCCTTTTCTGTATCATCTCATCTCTTCTCATTCTGTGGCAAAACAGCAATGACCAACCCTTTTATCTGAATCCATTTCTGTAGCATCCCATCTCTTCTCCTAACATGTCATAACTTGCCCTTCCTTATCTTACTCCTTTTCTGTATCATCCCATCTTATCTCTCTGTCTGTCAAAACATCTGTAAACACCCTTCTTTTACTTATATCGTGAGCTAATTTCACCATGAAACATTGTGTCTTGTCTTATTATGTATCAAAATCATGCTATTTTCTGGACATCTTCTCTATCCCAAGTTTTTCGTGAATTATTTCATCCTTTCTTTTTTCTTCATTTGTTGAAACCATTGTTACATGCCACATATAGCCGCCCGGAAATAATAGAGTCTTAAGTGCAAAATATTCGATTTTGAGTTGTTTATATCGCTGGAATCGTCATAATGAGATGCATCTCATGGTAATAGGCTTTTGAAGGTATCAATACAAATAAAAGTCTTATTCATGGTGAAATACAAGTCGTATCTTAGAAGGAAATGCATTTACTTGGGATTAATACAGTCGTATGTCAAGTTAAGCCAAAAGCATGGAGATGATTGAATTTTATCTGTAAATACTATAGTCGTAAGTGCGCATACGACCCTTTTATCTTGAAAATCAGGCAGTATTCATTAGTGGGCATGTTGGAACTGCACTGGATTTTGGAGGGAAAAAAATATGTTTGAGAAGTATCCTATTTCCATACTTTTTAAGTAAAAAAGTTTGCTATATGTCTATTTGGTAGCATGAGATGCCACCAATTGAAATTTTGAAATAATTCATGGAAAAGCAAGCGTAAAAATCAGTTTTTTGTGGCTCCTGTAAAATTTGATTTTTGCAGTTACAGCTCTATTATTTCTGGGCGACGATATGGTTTTTCTGTGCCTTTTCTTATCATCTCATCTTTCAGACTTTGATTTGAAAATCTAGTATTGGCTTAACATTATTTCCAAGCTTTGTATTACTCTAGTCCATCTTTTATGTTGTGCAAACAGATGGTAGAGTTTTTGTTTAATAAAGCATCTCTGGTCTAAATATTGACTGATTCATTTTCCTTCTTACTTTGACCCACAAATTCCTCTCAAGTAGCATTACACTCATAACTTCCATCTAATTGTTCCACTGACCCAGATTGAATACTTGTTTCCACTTTTCATTTCTGATCATGCTACATTGAAGATCTCAGATGGTTGTCTCTATTTCCCTGTTCTCATCCTGTAATTCTTGGTACTTAAATTGATGCAAATGACATATACAGATATAATTCTTGATTATATTATTAGAATGGAATCTTTCTTACCTAGACGTCTTGGTTGTCAGCTGTTATTGTCTGCTTTGTCTTTTTGGAAAACAAATTATTGCTGCACGTCTTAGTGTTGTTATAAAATTTGACATGTGTGTTCACATTTTCCAATTTTCGGGCAGCACTCTTTGAGATGCTGTTACTTGTTTCTTATGCCCCAACGGAACCAGTTAGCATTTTTTTCCGTGTTTTTTTTTTATTTTTGCATTTTTTCAGTGTTTTTTTTTTTAAAGCTCTGAGGAAAGTGACCGTGCTTTGCATTAAATCCTCTTCCTATGCCCTTTTTTCTCTTAAAAAAAAAGTTATCAGTGGAGCTTTTTATTTTGGTCTCAAATGTATAGTCTTTATTCGGAATTGGTATTCAATGCAATGTACAAGTACAAGATTATAAGATTTGCATCCCTGATATATCGGGATGATATAATTGATAATACGTTCACAAGAATAGTGTATCAGACGAGCCTTAAGGCATTGTATGTACATAGTATCACTTTTAATCGAGTAGATCAAATTTACATATCAAAAATCCAAATTTACCTTTCAGAAGGATAGCCTAATAATTTGCCTTGAAAAATATTGCATATTAATACTAAAGACCTAATATTGCCACATGATATTCACAATGAAAAGCATTGTTGGAAGGTAGGCCTTGAACTTAAATTTCAAGAGATCTTAGTACAGACTCTTAAAGAAGAAATGCATTTTTTATATTGTCTCTTGAAATTAAGGATACAGGCAGAGATCTCAAAACAGTAGGTGTACTTCTTTCAACACCTTCCACCATAACATTTCAGTTGTATCTTGTTATGCTGAGCAGTTGTGTCTTGTTTGATCTTTGATCCTGATTTATACACTGGGTCATTACCATTAGGTGTCATCAATAATTCCTGAATGTAGAAAGATGAGCAATTTTTTTTGCATAAAAGGTAGTTTATTGGAACCTTTACTGGTGACCAGTGCAGGGTATGCAACATTGTCTATGGTCCTTTTTCTTTCTGATGTATAAAATCCACCGGACCAATCTTAATTCTTTTTCAAGTTTTCTGAGTGTAGTCATGTAATTACAATAGTGTGGATAGGATAGCAGCATACTTGTCTTCAGGTAGCATCACCTGCCTTATGACCTCTCTAAATATTTCTCTCATGCCATCTTCCCCACTGAATTCACATCAGCTCTCAGGTCTTCCTTGATGTCATCAACCCATCATCTTTTTAGGTCTTTTTCTTCCTCTGGTGTTGATTAGCCATCTGTTGTTGAGCCAAGTACTTTGAAAATTGATTCATTGCTTCTTCTTTGGGTCCATGGAATTTTGAATATATTTCTGTAAAATTTTAGTTCAAAGCTGGACACTACTTACTTTCATGATACTTTTGTTCATGGTCCTGACCTTAGATCAAGGTATCAATTGGGAAAATGCCTGTCTTAAAAGTTTTAATTTGATGTTCCTTCCTAAAGTTTCTTCTTTGCCTTTAATCTTTGGAGGGCCATATCACATAGTCTTTTCACTACTCGATAAGCATTACAGAATACACATATACATGACACCTTCATTTAATGCTTTTATCCTCTCAACCTATGAATGTCAAGGTTTATAGCCTAACAATGTTCATTCATATGCTCTTTCATTGAGGTTTTGGTCTTTTGTATCAAAATCTGATGAAAAGTGAAGGACAAGAAACACATCAGAATTTTTACCCTAATATACTGAAGCTGATATTGTTGCTCCTGTGTAATTTTTGTTATCTGCTGCTGCCGCAATTTTTCCATCAGACCATGTTATGCCTTGCTATGCTTGATATCCAGCGCTTCCTGTGGATAACTTTGAATTGTTTCAGGTTCTGATCACTCATGTATCTGCTCAAATGCTGCAAGTTGTATTGATTCCATCTGTTTTGTCTAAATAGACAGAAATACCTCCATTTAGATGCCAGAAGCACATTTTGTAGATGATCAGGTTGTTCTTGAAGCTTTGCATTGCTTTCAATTATAAGGTCAGTGTGGTATCTGAAGTGTGGATTGTTCAAACCCTATTTGCAATTGAGTAACAGATGTGAGGGTTTTGGTTCTTTAAGAAACAGGTTGAGGAGGATGGTCAAGAGAAAACTGTCCATCATTTCCTTACAGTTGTCATTTATCCCTTCCGTAAATCTGTCCTGTGAACTTTTAGTTTATTATTGCTGTTTGCAAATATCAACCTGCCTGCAACCATAATCATTTTTATCATAAGGTTCATCACTTCAGTTTATTGTCTAAAATTTTATAAGGTTTCTCTACATTGGTAATTTTCATTTTTTGTTTTTTGTGTGTTTTGTTTTAAGTTTTATGAAATATTTTTCATTTCATTGTCATTAAGTTTTTATTTTCTCTATTTTGTTTGAATTTTTGTGCTCTGTGCCCTAAATCGTAAACCCGTAACATTTATTCTGAATAATGCAATGAATTGAATTGTTGTCTTTATTTGTACTCAATTTGTCATTTGGTTCTCTTCTTTCTAACAATATTATATTATTTATTTCATGGTCATATCAGGTAAATTTTAACTTTCTAAATTGACATTTAGGGGCAGTATCCCTATCTTTTTGAGGTGCTGACAAGAGTTTTAGAATATTTTGTCAGGGATTGCACTCACTTTAGGCCTACTCAACTATTTCTGCGCTTTCATGAGTATCTGTTCCATAATTTGTCATATATCATTACTCCAGTAAAAACAGATAATATTGCTTGCATGAAATATTTCATTGGTATGCTTTGTTTTTATGGGCTGACTTTCAAATAGAGATATTGGCTATAGTCAGGGACAAAAAAGTAAGACAGGTCGCCAAAGTCCCAAAATTCAGCATTGTTCCCAAACTCATATCTAATGGGTAAGACTTCAAAGTGGCTGTTGTCAACAGGGTATCTCAACTTCAAAAGTCTGTGGATACAAAAGTGGAGTATTTCCTGAATAATGGTGCTTGTGTCATTCTGTTTGGGGACACCCACCTCCCTCCCGTACCTGTTGGCCTTCCGCCGCCTCTTAGTCTACTGATTGAGATGCTTTGGTTGCTTCTGATGTGCTCCACATTAGAAGTCTCCACCTACGCCTATTTCTTGACAGAGTTGTAAGGTCTTCTAGATCTCTTGCTGACTTTAGTTTAAGAAGTGTGATGGTGTTCTTCAGTTTGGTAAGATCATTTGGGGAAACCCTTACGTATATATAAGTTGTTGCAATGAGTTTCTGTTTAGAACACTTCTCTTCAAGGTGTTTCACATTGTTGAAATTATCACATTTTTCCCATTGATTAACCTGCTCGCCAGGGAAGTCTGTTGCAATTTGTTTCAAATTTTTCTTTTTTAATGTTCAGCAGACCTCATGGAAACACACTTTTGATCTTCCACATCTGCTTTCCTTACTCAAGCTTACCATTGAGATTGGCCTTTGGGAGATGATAGTTGTTTTTAACTATGGACCACATGGGTCTTTAGGTTTGAGATGGTTGTGAATGTCATCATTCCAGTATCTTACAAGATTTATGTGTCATTTTCTATTGCCTCCCACCATGGGATTTGTAAGATTCGCCTGAGGCAGTGCACATGAAAGTGATTGAATTGCTTGGGATAGTGGGCACTTGTCGTCCATGTTTCAACTCCCTGAGCATAATATGTGTGATAGGTCAGAATATCAGTTTTCAGTGTATGTTTGTTGTGTTCCATGCTCAATTTGAGGATTATTTTGAATTTATTCACAGCTCTCCATTTGGCACTTTCTCTAAGATAGGGATTGGATATCTTGGTCCCAGGGAAGGTGTTTTCAGAAACTACTTCATTGAAGGGCTCATCATAAGCTGATGGTGATAGGTTGGTTGACTTTATTGTTCATGGTGGTCGTTAATGATGGGCACATGGTCTGAAGTTTGTCATGGATGAATTCAAGGTGGTCTTGACCTTTAGTTGCAAACAAGTTCACATATTGGAACGGATTGGTCTACCTTTGCATTATGTTAAAAGTCTATTGTTTGAAGATACTGGATAATCCAATGCCCAAGTGAGTGTAGGTCTACAGCCACACCTGTTTAGGCACCACTTTGCACCCAGAATTCAGTTTACATCTCCATTCAAGTGCAGCGTTGCCATCATACTTGATGTTTTCTTGAAATGAGATCAGATAATGTACAATGTCAGTCCAAATGCATTGGTCAGGTTGACAAAATACAATATATGAGTACAGTATCAGGGCTTGGATAGGAAATCAAATGGTAATGCTGAATAGGTGATAAGAGTAGCCAATTATTGAAAACGCCTGTCAGTCCAACAAATGTTCTCAAGAGCTTTGACAAGATTGATGGAAGGCATATACAAGGGCTGCTCTCTTCTTTTGCTTTTTTCCTGGATCTGCCAGAAAGAGAAAATCATCTGTTAGTGCAGAAATTGAGAAACCACACTATGATTACATGTACGTTCTTTGTACTTGGTGTTGCAGTCTTTTTAAAATCATTTGTGCAAACACCTTGACAACTCTGAGTAGGGATGTTCCTTTGTAGTTATTACTAATTCATTTATTTGTCTTGTTATTTTAAAGTTGCCTTTCTCAAATCAGTCAATGGGAAAGAATATATATAGATGAGGAAATAGGAAAGGCTGCATATCAGGCAGTATATTGAGATGCCTTTTGTTCTTTGAATTTTATTTTGTTGAAGGAATGTATTGTATGGAAAGAAGAATTTTGGCTCCATTTAACAAAGCCTATACAGACCTCTGTCACATTTTGAAACCGTTCTTGTATCTGACATGCCTCATGATCTCTTTAGGTGGCTTTTCCTGTCTGGGATGTTGCATTTTTGACAGTGACAACACATGAGAAAATTGCTATGTTCTGTTTCAGTCTTTTTTGCCACTGTCACTTCTGTTCATCATCATCATCATGATTCTGTAACAGCTCGGTGAATGAGATCACTCATGAGTTGCCAGGTCACATCGTCTCACATAAAAGATGTCCGGATACAGTCATATCATGTTAGCAATACAGCTAAGATTTTCATAAAATTAGTTGGACAGCCACTTTCAGTCAAGCCAGAGCAAAAATTATGCCTCAAGTGGTGTTGACTTGTGTTGCACCTGCAGATGTCCTCTTTTATTTCAGATGTCCTTTGTAATGGGAATTTCCATGTCAAAATGAATCAAACCTGTTTTCAGATCAATTTTCTAGGAAGGAGATGTTATGCAAGGAAGAATTTTTATCCCATTCTCATTAAGATAAAACTACATCTTATTAACAAATCTTCTGCTAATCTTAATGCAAACACTTTTCTTTTCCTGGATGATTTCACCATCTCTAACTATAGCACCTTCTACATCTGGAATGTAATATGCAATTTTCCATCGACCAAATCCAACAATGGGTAGGGGACAATGGTTTCAAATGTTCGCTACTGAAATCTGTAGTCTCCATTAAAAAAACCCAAAAGAAATCCTCATCAAGAAGTCAAGAACCCCATAGTACTTTGAACAATACCACTATCAATTTCTTTTCACACCCTGTTTCAAACAGCTGGGATGTCAAATTGTCATTTATTCCTCATAATAAGATTCTAAAGTTGAGTAGTTATTAAAAAGAAAGGTCTGAGACAGGCACCAAGCTATTTGACATAGACTAAAGTGTGGACAAGAAAATTATGCTTTGCTTTCTTGTGCATTTTGATTTGCTGGAAACTCAATTTTGGCAGCATCATATATATATTTCTTCCAAATATGCTCCCAACAAAGCTACTTGATCCCATAAATCATCAAGATTTCCAAATAGCACCATGACTTTCAGAATGTTATCAGCTAAGAGTTTTTAATTCAAGGCTGATGAAACCATGCTGTCGCTTTGTTGTTTAAATTTTCCATGGCTATCTTTAAAAATCCATTTTTTTTTTTCCTGAAGATCTAACCTATGATTGTGTTTGAATGGCTAAGCAGGTGGAATTCTCAAAAGGTTTAAGAACCCTCTCCAAGTTTTGGAAAGAGAACTAGACGTCATGTCTCTCAGATGAATATTCAACAAGTAGACAATCATGATATAAAAAGTTGATGTTCCCACTGTGAAACAAATTGAAATCGAAATAAATTTCTTGTTAGAAAAATTCAAGAAAAACAAATCAAACAATGCCAGAATTTTCTTTGATTTGAAAGAAAACTGCAAAATTCACTTGAAATATACATAGAAGGACCAAAAGAGAGTTACTGTCGTAGTGATCCTGACTATTCTTGACCGGTCGGATTGAGAGATATCACAGTATGTTCTTCGTATTTTCCTTTTAAAAATTATCTCAATCATTGGTAACCACAGGTCCTAAACATTCAACTTGTGTGTTTTCAATATTTTCATGTTATTTTGATATTTGAATCTGCCATAGTCTTTATCCATCTGCCTCAGGATATGTCTGAATAACTGCCATCTGATAAATAACACTGTCAGGGTCAATGGCGTTTCACTCTTTTTCTTGTGAAAAGATTTGTTTTTGATGTCAATGATATATGTTGAGAATTTGTTGTTGTTTCCTGTGAAAAGTTTCTAAGATCATCTTCTTTCATTAGTGTGCATGTTTCAGAATTACGAAGCAAAAAAGAGATCATGAGCCTTTTGATACATTCAGTTTTGATCATAATAATATCCTCTACGGGCATAAGAATTGTATGTCAAGTAAAGACTTCATATGGTTTCATACTCATCACTGAGAACCTTCCAAAGAGATAACTTCATTTGGATTCATTAATGAAATATACAAGAAAAATGTGCAATTCCATGGCTTGAAGGAAATTCTTGCTATAGTATCGGTATTTGCTGCTTCTTCAAACTCCTTTTTATCTGATGATTCATTTTCCAAAAGTTGTGTATGTGACATAAGGCTATCATAGATAATTAAGCATGAGAGAGAGAGAGAGAGAGAGAGAGAGAGAGAGAGAGAGAGAGAGAGAGAGAGAGAGAGAGAGAGAGAGAGAG
>JAOYNN010201444.1:0-10759 GCA_025770095.1 Goniobranchus kuniei
TCTCTCTCTCTCTCTCTCTCTCTCTCTCTCTCTCTCTCTCTCTCTCTCTCTCTCTCTCAATCCTCTATCGCAATCTCAATCCCTCCCTCCCTCTCTCTTCTACCTTTTTCTACAATTAACCATAAGACATATTTGCTAATTGAAGATTCAATTTTATAACATGTTTTTTGTTCTACAAATGCTGTAAACAATTTTAATTTTAAAAACACAACATTTGACTCAAATCGAATCAAATTAACACTGAATTTAGTACATTAAGCCATACAAAAGTTCAAATCCAACAAGCCCAACTTTCTGTAGCTTGAATTAATCTACCGCTTTGGTTTGAATATTTCAATTTCCCAATCTTCTCTAATTTGAGGGAAGTCCAAATATTAAAATGTCCTATATTTTGACTTACTACCATGTTTTTCGTGATCTTTATATGTACAAAAGTATTTCATTCCAGCATTCACAGTAAAAGTAATGATTTGTTCTGTATCCTCCTCCTTAACTGTTTTTTCTGATTTTTTTTTTCTTGTTTTTGATAATCTCATCACTGTTTTTCCTGATGACTTCAAAATTTGTAAGAGAGCTGTGTGTTAGTACAAACATCTTTTCTATTAATGAAGATTTGAATACTGCAAGGTCTCCACTTTTTCATTTCCCTATTTGCCAAAAATATGTTTTGTCTTATTTTTTTTAACTCCATGTTAGGATCAGCCATTGCATGATGTCATGCAAGAAGCCTTGAATCGGCACGCCACAGGAGTTGCATTCCGTGAACGCAATGCTGGACATCAAATAGACAATCAAATGACTGATAAAGGTATGGTATGTAAAGGACCCGTAGTCTAACTGTTAAAAGAGTTACTTTAAAAAGAAAAATATTTGTTGATGATGATTGTTAAATATGTTATTGGTAGGAATCATGCTGAGCTTACTTTTTTTTTCCAATAGGTAATTTAAGAAAAGCATCTTTTAAGTTTTCTTTTCTTTTTTTTTTTTCAAATGTATTGAATAAAACTCATGTAAAGACATATTGGTGAATGTTAATGAAACATAACAATGGCTGTTTCTTAAATTTATTATTCACCTACTTTCTTAATGATTAACATCTCAAAAGATGAAGAACTGATTTCTCGGTACCTCATAGAACTTGATCTGATTGAAATCAATATGCCCAATCAGTCCCGTGACCTTTCACAGCACTTTATCAAAGTACAACGATGTTTGCTCTTTGACTTAGTCTTGGCCTTTTATAGTTTATCTTAGTCCTCTGTGGCTGTAATTTTGGAGAATGGGAGAGCAGACTCCCCTCCAACTGTGTAACAAAAAGCTTTTCAGAGCAAGACGGAAAGAAACATTAAAATAATTAGATAATTTTTTAAAACCAACCTTTGTCCAAATTGCATCTGAACATCTTGTGATTATTGTGGGAGGAACAGTAAAGAGCAGTCTAGATCTAGATGATTTAGATTAATATCCAGTAATGTGTATGGTAATAGTTGTTTGATGACAAGAATGACTGTGCAAAAACATATCATGCTTCAGACCAAGGTTTTAGTCATTTATGGTTATTTATTTTTGTGCATATGGATCCAACCTTATTCCATGCTGATCAGTTTTGTGTTTGTCTCGATGTAACCTTATATCTACCACAATATTGTCTTGTTTTTACAGTAGTAGAATCAAATTAATGGAGAAACATTTTACAAATTGTGTTTTAGGCTTCTTCTAGAACAATCGTGTTCATCTTGAAAAATTGCCATCCCTGCCTCTAATTCTCTATTCAACTTCAGCAACCAGTCCAAAATTAGGTCAAATTGTTTTTTGGCTTTATTCTATTAAAATGGGTGTTCCCCACTTCCACTATAAATATCAGACCCATGAAACCAATAAAAGTGATATTTTTTTTTTGTAATGGGACTTTCATAGTTTCTCTTCTATTTTCAACTATTTATTCATTTTTTTGTCTCTCATGTAAAATTTGCTATTCTGGACTTAAACATTTAGAGACCTACAGGGACAATATGCATCCCACAAATCTAGTGCTTGTCAATAAAAGGGTTTGGGGATATTCAATCAATTTTGTGCAAAACCTAACTTTTTTAGCTAACTAAAAATCTGTAGAGGTGTTTGTTTAAACATTTCTTAGGTACTGGTTTGATGAATCTTGAATTTCAGTTGTCACCCATAAAATAAAGCTTTGTTGCAATTTTCTTTGTTCTCTGGCATCTAAGGGTTCAACAGCTCTTTTGGAGTGGACTGGACAACAGGTTTTGTGTATGGAGGAAATGAATGGAATTGTGGGACCTGGATGGACAAAATGGGTAGCTCAGCCAAGGCAGGAAACAAAGGGAAGCCAGCCACACCAAGGTAGGTTTCATCATTTCTATTATCATCATGTTTTATTGTGTACGATTTAAGTGGTTTTGTGACAATGAAAGCAGAACATAACATTACAGGCAATTGAAACTCTATTCATTCATTATTTATGTGTCACTAGAGTCCTTCAAGCCATTGGGGAGTGCTTTGTTGTTGTTTTTTTCTTCTTAGAGAAATATTCAATGGATTAAAACAAGTGACAAGACCCTTTCTTATTTCTCAGGGACGGTTCAGCTGTAGAGTTAATAGGTTTATGTGGCAGCACAGTCAAGTGGTTGGCAGAAATTCACAAAAAAGGATTATACCCCTTTGAGGGAGTTGAAACTAGCATAAATGGTGAGTAATAAGTTTATGCATAAAAATGTTCCTGTATTTGTTGTTATTGTTGTTGTTGTTTTGTTTTTTTAGGGAGGGTGGTTGTTTTAGAGGAAGTTTTTGTTGTAACATGAATGGGTAAAGAGTGATTTAATTGCAGATCACACTTTAATCAAATAGAAAATGGCACATTATTATGCTGGAATTGATCAGTCATATGAGTTGTTGTTACTCAGAAGTAAACATTGAAAAAGGGTGCATTGTTCAATATGGAATGCACTGTTAGAAACATTCACTATCATCATCATCATAACAATGATTTTAACCATAATAACATTTTTAAAGCGCTTATTTATTGGTTAGCTATAAGTATTTGTTGACAAATAGAGATAGCCTGAAAAACATAACCATCATTGTGAAAACATGACATAATTAGCATTTTTTTATGCCTCTGTGTTAGCATTTGAATATCAAAGGACACTTTCACTGTTAGCTCCTTTTTTCATTGTTTTTTCACCAGGCAAATCCAACTATGTAAAGTTTGAGGAATGGTACACATTGATCAAAAACAACTTTGAGAAGAACTTCTACATTTCTGAAACTCCAGATAAAGAAAATGAACCAACTCCTGAGTTGATAAACAGAAGGGGGACATACAAGGACAGTTTCAATGCCACTCAGTTTTGGGCAAACTTTCAGCTACGTTGCAATTTTCCCATAGCGATGGCAGTGGTAGGTATTGTATATTTTATCATTACCCCATTGGCTATCCGGTTACTTAACTCTGTGCTATCTATTTGAACAGGATCTTGCTCATGGCCTCTCACTTCCTAATCATCCGGCTGGGATGCCTTGGCAGGCTCTGCAATGCCTTTTGTCAGTAGTTTCCATTAGCGGCGATTTTTTGCGATTTATAAGAGGATCTAATTTACAACAACCAAAAACAAAAAAAGGACAGAAAGAAACAGAGAAAGAAAAATATCATGCTCATATTGTACTTCACTGAGGTGACAAAATTATAAAGAATAATATTTACACATACAACAGATTTCTTTCCCTTCATGTTTTTTTTTGTTTTCTTGTGTTTTTTCATTGTTTTTTCTTATGATGATTATAGCATGCTTCCCATAAGTATGAGTATGAAAATGAAATCCATTAAATAAAACACTAGGACTCCCAATGCAATGAAATTTTGCACAGCTGCAGATACATCCTGGCAATTTTTTGCGTGCAAATTTTAAATCGGGAACTTTAATCTCAGCAAGGACATGCGCATTCCTCAGAAAGAACCCCTTTTCAAGTTTTGGCCTTTTCTGAGCACCGCGTGGATGGCATTGAGGTGCCAAGTGATCATTGGCCTTCTTCAGTTTGAAGAGGTAGGAAAACCGTGAATGTAACTTCAATGAGGTACCTCCATGTGCTTGTGAAGTTAAAATCAGTGTTGATTAGGAAAGGACAACATGGGTGAACCGGTTTGCATGCAAGATGGGGCAACAGCTCACCGATCAAAGATCTATATGGATCGGCTGAAGCACAACTTTTGGACCACAGTGATTAGAATGCTGAGTTCAAGTGGTCCCCGTATGCCCCTGACTTTAACCATTGAGACCATCCTCTGTAGGGGTATCCTAAGGACAAAATGTACAGACACAATCCACAAACTGCTGTTTGAAATGAAACAATCAAATCGATGCTGCACTGTTAGCATGAGTGATTGTACATTTCATGAGATGACAGGTGTGCGTTGAACAAAACAACCAAAATATTGAGCACTTGATTTAATTTTAAAAGTGATTAAATGTATTAGATTTGCACTGACATTTAAGACTCCAAAGGTTTCATTTTTATGGTTTCCACATTTAAACATTTCTGTTACATTTGGTATTGAGGTTCAAGAAATTTTGGATAATCAAATGTTCCCTTATTTACAGAAAATAACTTATTTTTTAAACCTCTGTATTTTAAATATTTTCTGTTGTTCAGCTTTGAAATTTTTTCATCAAAAATTTTTCATCAATTATGTAATTTTCATAATTACATCGTATTAGTCTCAAATTTGACGTCTTTCTGATCAAACCTTTTTGAGTTATTAACATTTAAACTCGTACTCATACTTATGGAAGACTCATACTTATGAGACGCATGTTAACTCCAGAGACTGGTAGCACAATCTCTCTGACTTTTCTCTTAAACAATACTTGCCATTGTATTGCCTGATTGGTATTTAGTGAGAGAATTGCTTGGCACTTCATTGCCTGATTGGTATTTAGTGAGAGAATTGGTAGGCACTGCATTGCCTGATTGGTATTTAGTGAGAGAATTGCTAGGCACTGCATTGATTGATTGGTATTTAGTGAGAGAATTGCTGGCACTGCATCATCTGATTGATGTTGTGAGATAATTGCTTGGCACTGCATTGCCTGATTGGTATTTAGTGAGATAATTGCTAGGCACCACATTGACTGATTGGTAATTTGATGTAGATTTGATTAACTCTATTATGCGAGTCTCAACTTCAGTAATGAGGTCTCATTTCCTGGTATTGAAGATTTGGCTTGTTTGATAGAAGTAAACATGATAAAAAATAAATTTGTTCAGCTATTTCAAATACATTTACACTTACATTGAAATACATCATGAATGGTTGTCATTGGTAACAAACACGCTCATGCAGGATCTATGAATGGATATCTGAAATCAAGCCTTTTCTTCTTCTTTTCTATCTTTTGATCGTTTCTGTTTTTTTTTTTAAACCTTTTTAAAACTTAGGCGCCAAGTTTGTTCACCCCAGAAAAAGCTTGGGTAGCACTGGAAAACCTTGGCAATGCCTTATTGGGTCCATTGGGCATGAAGACATTAGATCCAAAGTGAGTTCATATTGTTTACCATTTACTGTCTTACTAGATGGCCATGATTTTAATATCTGTATGGAATTTCTTTGAATTGAAAGGGGAAAAAAAGTGTTGACTTTCATATCTTAAAGGGATGTTTTGTGTGTTTGTTGGTTGGTCTGTTTTGTTTTGTTTTGTTTGTTTGATGTTGTTGTTTGTTGTTTTTGTGGGGGGGGGGGTTGTTTTGGTTTGGTTTGTTTTTTTTTTTTTTTTTTTTTTTTGTTTTTTTGCTTTTGTTCAATTTTCCATTCATTCTGCAAAAGTGCCATGCTGATGAAGTGGGAATGTTGTGTTATGTAATTATTCTTTCATAATGTGCTTTGTCGAAGGAAACTGTTTTTGGAGTTTGAAGTTCCTTCTTGTCTTATGGTTTGGGGTTTTTATTGTTTGTTTTGTCTTGTCGTTTTTGTTTTCTACGGTGGTGTTGGTTTGTTTTGTTTGTTTTTGTTTTTGGTGTTTTTTTGTTGGGTTTTTTGTTTTGTTTTGTTGTTGTTTTTTACTTGTTTTGTTTTTGGTGTTTCTTTTTGTGGATGTGTTCAGTTTGTGAGTTGGGGGGGGGGGGTGAATAAGAGGAGGGGGCAGCTTGCCTGACACAGTCTTGCATTTTGAAAAGAATTTTAAGTATAAACCCTATTTGTGGAACAAACAAACAAAAAAGTGACCAGTTCTTTAATCTGAATCCACAAAATAGAAAAGAATTTCACAAAATCAAAATGGAGTTGGTCATTCTTAAGATCAGGAGGTGATTTTGATCGCAATTGCTTCTTCTCTTTGTCTTTGCACACAAATGAAAATCATGTCATCAATTTAAAACATAAAAGCATTGTTTTCCAAATGTATTATCTTCTAAAACATTTTTGTTTCAATAAATTATCCAGGGACTGGGCATATAGAGGAGACTATGACAATGACAATGATTCTGAAGACCAGGCAGTTGCCCAAGGCTGGAACTATCACCAAGGACCAGTAAGACATTCTTTCTTTGAATTTATCTGTCAATATTTTGATCATCTTTTTTTAGAAATGGGTTTATCATCAACATCATCATTACTCTTCACCCCTATCTGGCTGCAGGGCGCAGACAAGGGCTTTCCATTGTTTTCTCTCTTCCTTGAGAAAACTTTGCTAGATTTGACCATGTCTGAGACAGCTTTGGTCTTATTTGACCATGTCTGAGACAATTTTGCTCTATTTGAATGTCTGAGACATCTTTACTAGATTTAACCATATCTGGGAAAACTTTGCTGGATTTGACATGTCTGAGACAAGTTTGCTAGATTTGACCATGTCTGAGACAATATTGCTAGATCTGACCATGTCTGAGGCAACATTGCTAGATTTGACCATGTCTGAGACACCATTGCAAGATTTGACCACGTCTGAGACAACATTGCTAGATTTGACCATGTCAGAGACAACATTGCTAGATTGACTATGTCTGAGACAACATTGCTAGATTTGACCATGTCTGAGACCATTATGTTAGATTTGACCATGTCCGAGACAACATTGCTAGATTTTACCATGTCTGAGACATCTTCGCTAGATTTGACCATGTCCGAGACAACATTGCTTGATTTGACCATGTCTGAGACAGCTTTGCAAGATTAGACCATGTCTGAGACAGCTTTGTTAGATTTGACCATGTCCAAGACAACATTGCTAGATTTGACCATATCTCAAACAGCATTGCTAGATTTGATCATGTCTAAGACAACATTGCTAAATTTGACCAGGCCTGAGGCAGCTTTATTAGATTTGATCATCCTAGACAATTTTGCTAGATTTTACAATGTCTGAGGCTACTTTACAAATTTGACCATGTTTGAGACAATTTTGCTAGATTTGACCTTATCTGAAACAACTTTGTAAGATCAAACTTGACCATGTCTGAGACAACTTACCATATCTGAGACACCTTTGCTAGATTTTACCATTTCTGAGACAAGTTTGCTAGACTTGACTGTGTCTGAGACAACTGTGCTAGATTTGACCATGTTGGATCATTTCCTTCCACCTTTCCATGGATCTCCCCAACACCTTCTCCTAGGACACCACCTGGGGATAAAGCGTTGAACAAGGGTCTTCCATATATTTTTCAACTCGATGTTTCAAGCATAGTGCATTAACAAACATTATTTGAAAGAGGGTAGGAAAGTATTAGTAGTAATTCACATCTACTTTTGAGAAATTTGGCCCATCTAAGAGTTTGCTAACATTTACCTTTTATTTCCTTTTTCTTGCAGGAGTGGTTATGGCCAGTGGGCTTCTACCTTCGAGCCAAACTATACTTTGCCAAAGTCCTAGACGCAACAAGGCCTGGTCTTCTAGAGAAAACAAAACTCTACGTAAGCTCTGTATTAAGCAAGCACTATGAAGAAGTTCTCCACAGTCCCTGGCAAGGTCTTCCAGAGTTAACAAATTCAAATGGTCAAGTAAGCCAGCTTGATTTATACTGCTCAACAAATGTTAAGGGCCACTAGCAATTTCAACCAGTTTTTCATTACAGGCGCAATTACTCCAATGATATTCTTTGGGTCACATATCCTTACACACATTGGTTAGTGGGTTGACTTGATTTCATAAGGAACTTTGAGAGAGGACCGGGCCCAAGGACTTCTTCAAAGGGAAATGGCTGTACAGGAGGTTGCCAGGCCGATGGATGTGACCCATTCAGTCAATTAGGGGTCTTTAGACTGTTCTGCAGCTATGGGAAATGCGAATGATAGAAAGCGCTCAGGCAGACCATGAAGTACTGACCAAAGAGATGACAGGTATGTCGTTTGTTCTGCTTTGGAGCACAGAGCAGCACCACTACGTGTCCTGTGGCAGCAACTGAGAGTGGCTATCAAAGTCTACGTCAGCACACAGACAGTTTAAAGGCGCAACCTCAGAGTAAGACATCCAGCAGTTTGACCAGTGCTGACCTGAGCTCGTTGCGCTGACCGTTTGGACTGGTGCAAGGGTCATCTGAACTGGACACGACAAGACTGGGCCCATGTGTTGTTTAGAGACTAATCCAAGTTCACTATGTCATTTTGTAGCGGGCTGGTACAAGTCTGGAGACATTCTCATGAGCGGTACAATGATGCCTGTGTGGTTGAGCACAATTGTTTTGTTGGTGGATCTGTATTGGTCTGGGGTGGGATTGGACTGATCTCCAATACACCGTATAGACGGCAAGCTAAATGGAATTGCCTACAGAGATGACATTCTAGAGCCCTTGTCATGTCAGCGCCAGAAGCGATTGGTCCAGAAGCTGTTGGTTTGTGTGTTGTTTTTTTTTAGATGAAAAACCAATGCTTATCGCGCAAGAGTGGTCAAGGAGTACCTGAGTGCTCTACAGATCACCCGCATTGGCTGGCCAGCCGATTCTCCCGATCTTATAAAGTTGGTCGTCAGGTTCGAGACAACCATCCAGCCCTTGAAAACATGGACCAATTGTTCACCTTCTTGCAGCAAGAATGGCAGAGAATTCCTCAAATCAATGTGGACAGATTTATATGGTCAACGAGGCAGCGGTGCATTGCCTGCATCAAAGCCAGTGGGGGTCATAACTGCTATGCACTATGAAGAGCTGCAGAAACCAACTCCCACGAATTTTTAAAATGGGGATGAGTGACATGACGCTTACATTGTGAATAATGTTTTTGTTTTTCTGATTTGAACATCATCCCAAAGCATTGTCAAATTGACCTATATTCTTTCTGAATAAACAAGTGAACTTTGTTTATTGGTATTATTTGGATGTTATTAATAATAATAAAAATGAACACTTCTAGAGTGCCTATTCTTTAATAAAATGCAAGACAAGAAGTGGCCCTTAACTTTTGTAGAGCAAGTATATAATGCTTTTTACTGGGAAGTTTATTGTTGAATATAGTACCATAATCTTTTGAAATTGAGGAATGTCAAAATCTTGATTTTTCTCAATTCTCAAATATTTGGGACAAGGCCATCCAGGGAAAAAATACTAAAGAGATAATCAAATTAAAGAAGAAATTTGAAACGTTTGCTTTCATTCGATAACACCAGAGAAAGCTGCAAAGATGACGTAATATTTCATTGGACTACCCAGATTGTGTTTATTGAGTATCTTCGTCTACTAGATTTTAAATTTTCTTTTACCATTGCTTAGCTGGTTCAATTTTATTGTATTTCTTGACATAATATGGGCATCGGTAGCTAAGTGGTGATCACATCTTGACACTGTTGAGAGTCAAGAGGCATTCACCATGGTCAGTACAACCATGCGTCACAGCATGGGTTCGAGCCTTGCTAGTGTGCCGTCAGGCTGATAACCGCAAGTCATCGGCGTTGTGTCCTTGGATAAGGCACTTTACTTTGCTTACCTAACTCGATCAGGTGTGAATCAGTACCTGGCCGCTAAGGCAGTGCTGTCTCTGTCTGAAAATATGTATTCGTGCCTAACAGGCAGCAAATCTTGTTCTAAATGTTTTGTGTTGCTGTTGGTCAGTGCAGTAAAATATCATTGAAAAGCACCTTGAGCATGGCTGTGCCATGGAACATGCACTATATTAATGCCATCTTTACTTTTTCTTTTAATAGGTACGCATTCATTTTATCAATATGATGCTTGATTGATCAGTATTCAGTTAATCTGTCATGCACCCAGATTCATAATTCTAAATGTATATATATATATAGAATTTTTTATAATAGAAAAATTCATTGTTGTATGAAACTAGAAATCTGCTTTTCTGAGGAATATGTACCATAGAGCATATTAAGATATCTTGGCTGTCAGTCCTATGTTTTAACTTTTGTTTCAGTACTGTAAAGGGAGCTGTCGGACTCAAGCCTGGAGTGGTAGCTGTATCCTTGAAGTCTTGTATGAGCTTGCCAAATTGGAGGAATGAAGAGAGGAATTGATTGGTTAAAATTCATTGCTGTTGATGCTATCTGATCGCCTGTTTATTACTTACACCCTTCAGTCCCTTTCCCTGTAATGGCCTGAATAAAGCAGATATTAATGGCTAAGGGAACTAATGTTTTATCTCCCTCATTGCTTTAATCACTGTTCTGAGAAATTAGGCTTAACAGTTTTTATAAGTTAAGTCTAGTCTCAGGTAGAGCTATTCAAAACAAGGAATTTATTGTTGTTTGAATAATTTCTCATTTAATTTGTTATAGTAGAAATGGAGATAAACTAATGATATTATTGT
>JAOYNN010201555.1:0-10758 GCA_025770095.1 Goniobranchus kuniei
GGGGGGAGGATGTGAGGGTTAGATGTAGTTTGGGTTCAGGACTATTTCTAAAAAAACTTTATTCCATTCAGTTCATGGAAGATGTTTGATTGTTCAGGGGATATGTTCAATCCATCTTTCCCTGGCTGTTTGTGGCTTTGGTTTCTAAATTATCATTTTATTGATTCATATTCTTTGATTTAGAACTCTCTGGATTTAGAGAACAAAGCTGTTTTGTTTATTTCTGTCATTAGTATAGATAAAGCTATTTCATGTTCAAATTGAAATAAAAACATAGATGAATAAAATAAAATTAAGTGTAATATAGGAAGAAAGTGAATAGGCTTGATATCATAAATAATGAAAAGAGTTTGTTTTTTTTAATAGGAAAAATTATTCTGTTGTCACAGAAAGTGTACATGAACTGCTCATGTTGTTCTTTCCACTCATTAAATGGTCATAATTTGTATTACATCTTCACTGTTTCTTTTTCATTCAGAAAACGTCAGAAGGAATTGGGAAGAAATCCATCTAGAAAGCAAAAGAATATGAATGAGAAGGATCTGGCCATACAACGTGAAAAGAACAGATTAGCACAACGAAAGAGAAGAGCCAATATGAATCCTGAAAAGAAGAGTTTAGAAAAGAAACGGTCTTTGGCATATTACCATATGCGTTCTAAAGGAAACCAGAAATTGAAAGATGGTGACAAGATGTGCAAAACTTACTTACCAACCTCATTGCAAAACACATCAGGTAAAGCAAAAGATTTTCACATGAGAAAGGCTTTGGCCAACAATTTTACTAAAATATGCGCATTTAAAAAAAAAAAAAGGTAACAAACTAAATTTGTTCTACTTTATTGACAACACCATATGCCTTATTTTCTGTTGTGAAGTGTGTCATCCATAAATGTCCAAAATCAAAATGGAGGACACCTTCTGATCCTTGAATTTCAAAGAAGCACTAGATCTAGATCTATAAGTATATTTATTATTTCAAAAGGATGGTGCAACGCCCCACACATCTAAGCATCCCTTACTTCCTACGGAACTGTTTCGACCATCGCGTTATTGGCATGTAATTTTCTTTAGAATGGTCACCCATTGTCCAGATCTAAATCTGCTGGATTCTTTTCTTTGGGTTTTCCTGAAAGAACTGATACACAAGTAAAAAACTGCCTTTGAGATTGTAGATCACCTAAAATTTTGTATCAAAGATGAGATGAGACAAATTGACCATGAGACTCTTGAGCGAGTTATTATGAGCTTTCAATGACAAATTCATGCAATCATCAACTGTGGGGAGTCATCTAGAAGTTAGAAGAAACATTCTAAGACAATATTTTAATTTGTTTTTCAATAATAACGAATAATTTGTACGTTAAATTGTGACATTTTCTATGTTATAAGGAATCAGGTGGATATGCTTAGATGACATGAAGCCTTTTTTGTATTTTCTTAATTGAAACTCATCTTTGCATGCTTTTTCATGAAAATGACAATTTTTTAACAAACTTCACAATCTTTAAAGGTTTTAATACATATTCTTGAAATTTTAGGAAAAGTCATCCCCGAAGCTGAAATTATGTGTTCCAAAATTTTATTTGATTGCTTATGGTGTTATAAAGTTATATAAGGCTTTTGCCAGTTCCTCATTTTTTGAGGGGTCTTTTTTTTGGACACCCTGTTTCTGAATCATAATAAGTAAATCACACATCCTTACTGACACAAAAACAAGCACCACAATTGACAGACAATACGCTTCCTTGGTACTACAACATATGGTGCTTCAGGTGGCTGTTGCCTGGATTTTATTAGGCTGCCAAGGTCTATTAGTAGTGGAAAAAGTAGTCTGTTTCCAGCCAAATCAGCTTATACTGGTTTGCATAGCATGAAGCGCACAGTGACAGACTTTATCCATCACGCACAGTACTTTTCCAGCCAAAGCTGTACTCATTTACCCCTGGGTTGAGCAAAGCAACAGGGGTATATTTTATTCCTTAAGGAAAAAATGCATTTGTGTCCGTTGCAAGAACTGAGCCTGCTGCCTTTCATTCAGTAGCCTGATGCTCTATCATTGAGCCACAGGCCTATTTCTATTACATGTCATTATCACTACAGTTCATGTCTTGCACATCTGATTTGGGTCAGAGATCAAGGCTTTCTTCAAGTTCAAGGGTTCTCCTGGCATTAGGAAGAATGTGATGGGTTATCCTTAACCACTTCCTTGTCTAAGACCACATCTTCCTGTCAGACAATGTAAATGTATGTTGGATTGCTCCTGTTCATCTTTGTCTAAGTCACAGCTTTCTATTTAGATAATATAAATGTAAGTTAGATTGCTACTGTTCTTCATTGTCAAAGACCACAACTTTCTATCAAACAATGTAAATATAAGTTGGTTTGCTACTGTTCTTCACTGTCAAAGACCACAGCTTACTATCAAACAATGTAAATGTAAGTTGGTTCAAAGACCACAGCTTACTATCAGACAATGTAACTATAAGTTGGATTGATACTATTTTCCTTCATCTAAGACCACAGCTCCCTATCAAACAATGTAAATGTAAGTTGGATTGATACTATTTTCCTTCATCTAAGACCACAGCTTCCTATCAGATAATGTAAATGTAAGTTGGTTTGCTACTGTTCTTCATTGTCAAAGACCACAGCTTCCTATCAAACAATGTAATTATAAGTTGGATTGCTCCTGTTCATCTTTGTCTAGTCACAGCATCCTATTAGACAATGTAAATGTAAGTTGGATTGCTCCTGTTCATCTTTGTGTAGGTCACAACATCCTGTTAGATAATGTAAATGTAAGTTAGATTGCTACTGTTCTTCTTCATCTAGTACTGCAGCTTCCTATCAAACAATGTAAAAGTAAGTTGGATTGCTAATGTTCTTCATTGTCAGATACCACAGTTTCCTCTCAAACAGTGTAAATGTAATTTGGATTGCTCCTGTTCATCTTTGTCTAGGTCACAGTATCCTATTAGACAATGTAAATGTAATTTAGATTGCTCTTGTTCATCTTTGTAGGTCACAGTATCCTATTAGATAATGTAAATGTAAGTTGGATTGCTCCTGTTCATCTTTGTCTAGGTCACAGTATCCTATCAGACAATGTAAATGTAATTTGGATTGCTCCTGTTCATCTTTGTCTAGGTCCCAGTATCCTATCAGACAATATAAGTAAATGTAAGTTGGATTGCTCTTGTTCATCTTTGTATAGGTCACAACATCCTGTTAGATAATGTAAATGTAGGTTAGATTGGTACTGTTCTTCTTCATCTAAGACCACAGCTTCCTATCAGACTATGAAACTTTGGATTGCTTCTCTTCACTATCTAAAACTAAGCTTACTTTAAAACAAGGCAAGTTTTGTACTTTTAACCACCATTTACAGATGCTTACATACTGTAAAATCTTATGTATCCTCAGAAGTTGATTAATGGGGTGAATCATATTTTTCAGATCAGCCTAAAAGTATTTGCCAAGGACAATTTATTAAGGAGGAATCTCAGCCAATCCCAAGTAAAGAAGAAAAGAGACAATTGTCTAAAAGACGTTATTTGGCTAAACTCAAATTAGATGAAGATAAATATGCTTCCCACAGACTGCAAGATAGAGAAAGAGCAAAGCAGTACAGGAGAATGCTATCTGATGAAAAAAGAGCAAAAGCAAGGGAAAAGGCTAGGCTGCGAGCCATTAAATATCGGTGAGTTGTATAACAATTATCACGCACGGTGGAGGCTGCTTAAAATCAGTACAATGGGCCCCAGGATCTAAGTGAGGCCAAAATTATCCATACCTTGAATTATTTATTAAATGGAACCACAATAAGTTGTTGATATAAGCCAGAATGGATGAGAAATGAAATTAAGCAGATTTTTACTATATTACTACCCAAAATATCTAAAAGCTATGACATGAATATATTATAATATATGTGCATATGTGGGTGTGGTTGTGTCTGTACATGTGTTATATTGGTCCTGAAGCATGTGATATGATTATGGTTCTTTCCCTCACCAGTCATGACAATGTATTTGAATCAAATTATTTAGGCTTTTATCTCATCTGTGTCATGCTTTCAAGCTATGATCCTGTTAGATGATTTGTACTCTACAAAGGCTTCTACCACGAAGCATCTCAAATTTTTTCTCTGTTTTATGTTTTGTTGTGCTCTATGGTGTAATCATTACAGTTATTGCAGCTCAGATTAATATTTTAAAATTATGAAACAGGACTGATTTACTAAAAACCTACTTGGATGTAATGCTTTTCCAATGATGACTCATCTGAATTTTCTGCCACTATGCTTTGTGTATGTACTGCAAAATATATAGTTATACTGCCATAATTCATGTTTTTCAAAGGAAAATTATTCTATGATAGCAGTTGTGAAGAAAAATTACAATACAGTGGTCTCTGTTTAACATCCTCATCCTCAGGAGATGGAGAAATGTGGATGTTAGCCGGATGTGGATGTAAGATGGAGGGCAAGGGAACGACCTATTTATCTATGACATTGTATGTAGCTCAATGAGAGAATGCACAATTCTAAACAAAAGGCGTGGCCAATGTCATTGTTAGCTGTGAGCAGATTAAGTACAGTTTGGCTTACCCGTCAATCATTGTCCGGAAAAATTAAATTTGGTTGCGACGATGTGCAATGAAATGAACAAGCAACACTGATGCCTCAGAGATATTTTCAATATTATGCAGTGGGAGGGCAAGGCAGGATGAGCCGGTGACAGAATTTTGCCTTCTTTTGTTTGGATGTCGATCTGGCGTCATCTCTTCACCCTCACCAGGGCTTGTAAACTTATAGCCTAATTAATCACTGGCCAGATGGTTGGCATTATGCATTCCCCCATATTCGGCATGTGTGAAAAGAGCTACGCTTATCAATGGGTAGGGGGCGGGAGAAGGGGGGATGTCTTGACTGGTGTCATTGCTTACCTGTTGCCTGTATGAATGATTTGAGTGTGATATGGTGACAAGCGTTTGCTATTGTAGTGGGTGACAAGGCTGGCATTAAGCACTCCCCTTTTTCTGCACGTCTGAAATGTACAGGCTATCAATCCTTTTTTTTTTTTTTTTCTTGTCGTTCAGGAGGGGGAAAATATAATTTACGTACTCTCACATTGAGGATTTTAGACGAAGTAGTGGGGGAAATGTGGAAGTTAGGGGGGTAATTTTTTAAAGAAAACATTCCGTATCCTGGAGAAATGTGGATGTTAGGAGGGTAAATTTTAAAGAAAAAATTCTGAACCCTGGAGAAATGTGGATGTTAGGCGGATGTGAATGTAAGGCGGGTGGATGTTAAGCGGAGACCACTATACTAGCACAATGAAATCTCTAAAAAGATCAGCTTTTTACTACGAGCCAGGAAGTTAAAATAATCATGGAAATAGATCATTATTTTGAACAAAATAAATCCACCAACCTTTTACTCTCCACTCCATTCAATGTACTGTAATAGCAATAATAGTTTTACAATCTTTCGACCAAATTTTTTTCTCTTAAGTTAAACAATTCCATTACTTTAGTTTTGTGTGCGTGTGTTGTGTATTATTCATACAGAATGCTTAGTTAACTTGAAAGAGGTTTTCATAACATATTCCTGATTCTTCTTTAACATAGGACAGAGTTACCTTTATACAGTGAAATATGTTTAATCTGAAATTCTAAGGACTTGTGATTTTATTTGGTTTTAAGCATTGTGGCCTAACTCTTTCCCTACCGAGCTATGTTCCACTGCTGGACTGACCCATTTTGTCACCTTCTGCCTGAGTTCAGACATGCTCATAATTTATGCTAATTGCTGGTCTAACTTTATACATAACATACAAGTATTATATATCAAAATAAAGGGGAGAAATTGAACTTTCTACATATGCTATTGAATTAATGATTTGCTATGAAAAATCTATCACTTTAATAATCAAGGAAAATAAGGGGGGAAAATATGCTATCATTTATCGTAAAAATTCTAACTTACATAACCAATATCTCAGGTTCAGTTAGTCTAATTATGCCAGAACTGCACGACTATGTTTCTAGCATATGTGCACATGATCCATGAGAATTTCAATGAAATCGGTCACATAGTTTTCAAAACGATGAATTATAACTGAAATAGGGTAAAACACATAATATACACAACACATTTCATGTCTGGCATCTAGATTTAGGTCTGTATGTTGATCTGATATCTAGAATCTAGATCTATACTATCAAGAGAATTATCAGTTTCATTCCTGTTTCCTTTTTATACAACGGTTCCAGTTCTTTTCAAAGGCCCGTTCCCTTTTACCCACATAATCACCAGCCAGACCATGCCCATTCACATCTTCATCACTGTCACCATCACCACTCACAGTCATAATCTCATCATTAGCAACATCATTGTTATTGTTTATAACATCAGCTCACCATTGAACGCTAGTTTTTATCAACGTAAGGCCATAGATCTAGCAAATTACAGCTTCGTTCGGCCAAAAATACAACCAGAAAACTAGAGGTCTAGATGATCCTGATGGTCCTGCTTCGATCACAACAGAAAACCACGCCCACTTTATGCATAGTGTAAACAAACTAGGAAGAAATAATAAAAGTAGAAGAATTATTTTCGTCTGAAACCCCATAAAAGCAAGCAGTGGAAGTTCGTTATTCGTTTCTAAACACCAGTTGAACAGTTTTGCTAGATGGTAATTATGGACTGGATTAGAAAGGTGATTTCAGAAGCGGTGAAATACGGCTCGCAGTACAAATCGGCAGTTGGATCGAGCCGTAAAATATGGCTCGTGGTAGGGAAAGAGATAAAACAGACAAGTGGCAGTGTGTGTTTGTGTAGGTAAAGTTGTGTGTGTCTGTTACAGTGAGTTTGTCGAGACCATAATACAATAAATACAGTGTGAGACAGTTTGTTATGTGTGTGTCTATGCATATGTATATGTGTTAGCCTTTGAAGGGGAGCAGAATGGGTCTCAGCCTATGGGTGAAAGTCAGCTACATCACTTGTCACACATAATGGAGTACTGAGAGTGCCTGCCTGTAGGTTAGATTTTTTTTCAGATTACAGCAGTCATGTGGTTTGGGTTTTCGATTTATCACTAGTTTGTCAATAATAACAAAGAAGAGGACAAACAACACTTTGAGGTTTTTCAGTTTAGCTCTTTTCTCAGTTCACCCATATTAGACTCAAAAAGTTTCACTGTTATATATGTAGGACCTAATTCCATGGTAGGACCCAATTGCGTGGCATGTTGCCAATTCCATAGCAGGTTTTAGAGGCAATAGTAAAAGTGACGTCACTTCATAGCTTATCAATGAAAACTAAGTAGTCAGCCAGAGCCTTAAATCATGGTTGCCAAATTCGTGGCAGGAGGTACGCACCTCTGATGTTTTATTTATTAGGCTTCAGTTGAATCTAATTTAGATCTGGATTTAACAAAAGAAAAATTAGAAATAAACAATGTAGATCCAGATCTACATCTATAGTTGTCTTAGGCAATCCTTGAGTTAAGTGATAATCATTTGAACTGGAAACTTTAAGTAAAATTGATTCAAAATAAAAGACAAAAATAGAGGAGCTGTGTTCATTCACTGCTATAGAGCAAAATGTCAGAAAAAAAAAGAGTTGTTTTTTCATTAAGAAGAACAAGCTTAGTTATAGCAATGATAAAAATGGCCAATGACTGAAAAAGAGATTGTGCAATGTATGTAGCAGTGTACTGTCACAGTGAATATCTATGATAGGAAATGGTCTTCTCATGATTGAATCTTGTTGACTTTGTGTACAGTCCCATTCTCTTCGTCCATTACCTCGGACACTCGCCCAGAAGCTGGATCTTGGTGTATGCTTAGAATTGTGGCCCGTCTCCAATGGCAAGTCTGTACCTACAGCTGCAATGCCGCCCAACAAAGCAGTGTTGATCCTCACATCTACCTTCTGGCCTTCCTGGTACATTAGGAATACTCTCTTAAGGGCATGGATTTAGATTTAGATACGCCTGTATCTCACACTCGGCGTAGGTTCTAGTTGCAAAACAATGCCTTCACTGAAATATGGTTTCTGCTTGTTTTTATTTAGATATAGATCCATTTTTCTAGAGCTAGTTAGAGGCGAAGGCCCATGATGCCATGACATTGGCAATCAAAATCTGTGACGTCACACACTTTACTTTCCTTCATTCAGCTTTTTAAGATTGGCCATGAAATTAGCAACTTTATGGAATCTGCCTGGTTATTGGCTCCCGCCACACAATTGGATCCTATATGTGTGTCATCCTTGGGTTTTATTATTATTATTATTATTATTATTAATATTATTATTATTGTTATTATTATTATTTGACAATTATTATTCATTTATTTATTTGTTTATATTATTATTATTACTGTATGTATAATTAGAAGTGGTTGATGATATGAGATTTATTTTAAGCACTTTTATGCAATATTTTAAAACCATGTCTGTGATGCAAGCTTCCAGTGGAGTCTCAAAGTATCTCTTTTTTCCCTCTTATCATATCCTGTCTTGAACATAAAATTCACTGTATGGTTTAATCATTTTGTTCTTTTTCCAGATGGGAAGATATATGATGCTTATATCTCGGCAGGAACTACTGGCAGAGCTCTGAAATTTGTAAAAACCATATTGGCTCCAAAACTAGAACAGCAAGGATTTAAACTCTTTATTCCAAGCCGAGACCAGCTGTGTGGGGCTGGTAAGTTTAAAATGTTCCATTCAGTACAATCACTTCCTTTTGTCATCCCCGATACCCTTCGAATAATCAGCTAAGTCCTGTGTTTTATTATTTGTTATTTTTTCTGAGCTTTTTTTTAACAAAAATAAAAAATATGAGCTATTATATAGCGCTAAATCCACTGACTGTGCTCAAAGCATCAACGAAAGATAGGAACAACATCGATACTATTTTCAAGAGAGCTAACAAGATTACAAAACAAAGTCAGGAATATTTTTATGAGCTTTTTTTGTGTCTTTGCAAAAGAAAGTTCGAAGAGCTACTGTAAATGACAACACACACCTGCTATACTGTCAAATTCAAAGATCCTCCAGGAGCGGTCGTTTAGTATACCTTAGAAGTTATAGTAGAAGGGAAAGGTACAGAAACTCTATCATGCCATTTTCGATCAGAAATTCTTAATGCTTGCTTAATCTTGTATTGAAATAGACCATAATTTATCAGTAATCTGAAACGTTATAAACTAATGTTACTCATTTGTGTAAATAGAACAGAGATTTAAATTACCATTATTATAACTATTGTATTTGTCAACTATTTGTGAATTCTTTACACTATGGCTATAATTTTTGGCTACCTAGGAATTAAATACTCTGATGTTTTGAGGAATGGTGAACTGTGATATTGCTGTGTATGATTGCTGTCTGTCAGTATGTGCCATTGTGTTTTCCTTCAAAGTTTGATGAACTGTGATTATAATTTTTAGCATGTATATTTTTAATTCTATATCTTATATTGCAACCCCGACAACGATTTCCCCAAATTTGGACAATAAAGAAGTATTATTATTATTATTATTATTATTATTATTATTATTACTACTACTATTATTTATTTATTTTTTTAAAGTATGCATGTAATTTCAGAAACTTGAATGGTCTTGTGCACTTTTACAGAACTGGAATAATTGATTTCTTTTTTTCCCCCCATGGTCACAGTTATTAGTGAAGATATCATCACTGCTATTAAACAGAGCAGAAGAACGATAATGGTGGTGACTCCAGAATACCTACAAAATGATTGGAGTGGTTTTGAAGTTCTCAATGCTCAGGTTGAAATGATAAAACTGCAACAGCGAATTATTCCAGTCATTTTGGAAGACATTTCTAAGGTAAATCAAATATCAGCCTTGACCCCAGTTAGTATTAATGATCAAAAGGTACCTAGAGAATATGTATTTGTACATAGTTCAAATACTTAGGCATAACCATAGACAAACATCTCAACTGGAAGCTCCACTCAGAAATTATATTAAACAGAACATGTAACTCTAGGTTATTTTTCCCAAGGAAATTAAAACATTTTTATGTTGAGAAAAAGATCTAGAACTTTTCCACAAATCCTTTCAAGAGAGTGTAAAAAATTCTTCATTTAACTGAAGAAACCTGGTCAACAGGTCACTCTCACTGCCCTTACTTTGTTACAGGGTTACAAGGTGATGTAGCAGATGTTCACCTTCTGGCTTTTACCTGCCAGATGCCACATGCTGTGCTTCCCTTCAAAGTTTAACACACACACCCACCCCACAGGCAAATGTAACGAAGACGTCCAGTGTCCATTGCTCACATTGTCTGGACCGTCTTATGGTCTCGACCAAGGCAGACTCAATTCAACAGGCACACACACATCACTTACTACACACACACCCACACTCTGCCCCTTGTCTATTTTAAACCAGGATGCTTCAACCAAAATATGTTTAAATGGAAATGAAATCAAAAGCCTCACAAATTTGCATTTAATAATTCCCTTGACAGTTTCATGGATGCCCAAACTGTCTGTTAACAAGTGGAAAGGGACCAAATCTTTCATGACCAAACCCAGGGATTTCCTTCATCAGAAACTAAAGCAATTATTGTATTTTACTTAATTAATAATAATAATTGCGTGAAGAAGTTGGTATAATTTTCTTTCTCTCACTCTCTTTCTCTCACTCTCATTCTCTCTCTCTCATTCTCTCTCTCTCTCTCTCTCTCTCTCTCTCTCTCTCTCTCTCT
>JAOYNN010201666.1:0-10757 GCA_025770095.1 Goniobranchus kuniei
AACCTCCTCGAATTTCTTTGAAAACCTCCTCGAATCTCCTAGAAAAAAATTTTTGACAACTGCTACGAGCCCTGGCTATTAATATGTTGGTCTGGAAGACCAGCCAACAAAAAGTTACAGTAGTCAAGTCACGACAATATCAAAGCAGAAACCAACGTTTAGATTGAGCTCTAGGAGAGCATATACTTAAAAGTGAAATCTTCCAAATTTTTCTTTTTCAATTCTGATTGTTTTTGTAATCTTGAGGCATATGTTGAGTTTGTGTTCCCATTATACATTAAATGAATTTGATTATTTTGGATGGTCTGCAGAATAGCCATAACTTCTTCTGGAATCGATCTTATGCTTTTTTTCTTCTGTGGTATGTATTTAAATGTACTAAAGCCTTTAAGACTTGTGTTTCAATTTTATATCCTTATTTTATCTTTCATTCTCTTACAGTGTTAAGTTGAAAGAATCTTTAAATGTTCCTTCCAAGATTGTCATTGGATTTCAGGTAAAAAGTAGTCATAGCAGAGTTCATTCAAAATTGTCTTTTGTGTATTAATTGACATACAGTCCAGCACACTTAATTTGAACAAGTTTATTTTCATTTTACGGTTAATTTCAACAGCAAAGAATGGTCCGCTTTTTTTTACTATATAATATTTTGTGTCGCGGCACTGTCAATTTCAATAGTCATTAGGCCTGATTCGGTTAATTTCAACTCCAACTGTCATGATTTTATGACGAAAACCACTTTAGCCTTTAGCCATGACGCACGCCTCTTCTTGCCCAGTGCTTTGTCTAATAGGCAGACAGCGCCGCCTCGCGAACGCACTCGTGATACACGCACATGCAGTCACACCAACCATAGGAGGCAGACTCCACCCAGCAATCCCCGCTATTCACCTGTGACTAACTAAGGAGTGCTTACTAGGCCTACATAGACCTATGGTCCCTGTGGTCCAAATCAGTCGCTCTTCTCATGAACACACACACGTACACACACACATAAATTACGTCCTATTACTATCAATACTAATCACCAGAGAATGTGATCAGACAAAGACTGTGTATGTGTGTAGGTGAAGGAGATGTGTAGCCTACTGGGCATGCCATGCTTAGGCCTAGTGTGTAAGCATAGGTTCTTGATTTCACATCATTCAGACTGAAACGGATAATTTCAATTACGGTCAGTTTCAACAAATTTCCCTAGTCCTGTGGTGTTGAAATTAACCGTGCTCGACTGTATTTAAAGAATATGCATAACACTCAAAATCTATCAAGGGTAGGGGTTATTATAAAACAGGTATCACAAAAAAACAATACAACAAACAAACAAACAGGAACAATTATCAATTATAGTATAAAATTGTCAATTACTTTTTAATTTAACAAAGGAGCCAAAAGCAGTAATATTTATTATGAACTATATAAACCTCATTCATATGAATTTTGTTTGATATAAGTTTTGTATCATAACATTCCAAGAATAATGAAAGGTATGTAAATTAATAAAAAAAAGAATTGATTTTATTTTTCAACAGTGAAGATTTCTGTAAAGAAAATTTCAACAACATGAGTCAGAAATATGATCTCACTGAAATGATAAAAGATGTGTGAAAGCTTATCAACTTAAAAATCTAAATATCTTTTACAAGCCATGAGTCACCAAAACTACTTACTTACAAAATGTTTTTAAACAATGCGTCAAGTGACTTCCTCTCTGTAGTCTGCAATTTCAATATTTCCATAAAGCTACTGCAGTTTCACAGTCTTTAGAATGTATATTTTAAGTTCAAGAATTCTTCTCTGGACAATATTTGTATATTTTGCTTCTACTTTTTCTTGTTGTTGTTGTTCTCCTTCTTCTTCTTCTTTTTCTTCTTCTTCCAGGGAAAGCTGAAACTTCAGTGAAGAAGATTCTTCAGCATCTGAAATCTCTCCCTATCAGAGTTCCATAACCTCACAGTAGGCAGTACAAATGAGTAAAGATAACTAATCTATGTATTCTTGATTTGGGGATGATAAATTTTGATGGTTTCCTGAAATTTATTTTAATGCAATGTGGTCTAAGGGTAATTTTACTTCATTTTTGACACCTTTTGAAAATACATGTAGATTTAATTTCTTTCTTTGCCTTTTTTCTTGAAGTGTAACCAGATCAGGTTTGTAATTCATGTTTTTATTTTTGGACTTTTCATTTCGGTTGTATCTCTTTAGGCATATAAATTTAACCGCCCTTTGTTTAATCCTTTAAATCTTGTCAGCCTTCTAATGGGTGTCCCAAACCGAACTACTGTATTCCAATCTTGGTCTTACAAATGTAGTGTAACATTTGAATTTGATTTCCTGATAGCAGTAGTATAAATTTCTTCTGTTTATCAAATAGTATTCTACATAACTTTAGGCTTGGAGGGTTGTACAAGAAGAAATGGAAGGAAGGAAACCATCCATTGTTCTAGAATTTCCCTTGACTTACATTACAACAAAGATGAATTTCCCTTATGGACAATAAAGTTTGTTGAATTGAATGAATGAAAGACATTTTTGTCTGGAAATTGGCCACTCAGCCAGCTCTTTCTATCATTTCAAAGTACCATTGGATTCTTTTCATTGTATAAACTGCATATTGCACCTGTGTGGTTTACATTCTATTTCCCATTTACTAGGCACTTACATCCTACCTATTGCAGGATTAAGAAGAAGAAAAATATTATTGAAATGCAGTCTTTATTTCAAACCAGCACAGTCCTAATTTAAACTGTAGACCTTCTCCTTGCTGACTGTGTACCATGCCATATGGTCAAAAATTCTGCAGGTTATACACATATTATATATTAATGACATGGTAAATTATCTGTCTGACGGGGGAAGAAAAGACTGGCCATCTAAATGAGGAAAACTTAAAACAGAAAGATTTAGCAACAAGGGTTGTTGTGTTGTTGTTGGTCCAGCAGATCTCGGGATGTAGCCCTTCGTCTTAAGGTCATAGTGAAGTAGAAGAATTTGCAGGTCTGGTGTAGTTGGTGAGGGTGTGAGTAAAGCGTATTTTGAATTGATGGGACAGGTGGTAGGAGGGATGTTCTGAGTTCATTTAGTTCTGCACAGTCTTGTCAAACACGATATGGTTGACTGTCTCGTGAGGAGCTGCGCATAGATGACATATAGGCGGGTGTAGGGGTTTTTTTAATGGTTCAGGTGCATATTTAAGGCGGGCATATCCTGTCCTCAAGCTAAAAATAGTGGCCTGGTCTTTTCGTGTCAAGGCAATAACAAGGGTATAAGAGTGGGGAGGTCAGAAAGCTAGCACACAACAGAGAATTTTGCCGCTCCATAAGAGTCACTGACACACTAAAGGATATTTGAACTGAACTGAACAACTTTTTGTGCTCTAAGAACTGGACAATTTAAAAGTTAAGTCAAGCATTCACTGGATAGAATCACAGGAAAATTATTTTACAAAAAGCATTATGTGATTGTTTCATACAATTTCCAAGTAAGAATATCAAAGCGATGTAAGTATGTTTATGATCGAAATTCAACAATTTATGTGGTCATAAAAAGAAAAGTTTAAAAAAAAAAAGATAACCAACAATACTTGAGATGTAATTTAATGGAAAAACAGAAAAATGAGAAAGAATTTTCTTCATAGCTCTTAATTTCATAAGCTTGTACCTCCCTCTTGCACACACTGACTCTTTCCTGAGGATGTTGCATCATGTGCTATAATATAATTATGGGACATTCCATTATTTTCAATATTTAAGTAAGAGCTGATAAATTTCTTCTCAATTTGTTTTTACATTACAAAGTTGGGCAATTCAAAGTAATAAGCATTTGTCTAGGTTGTTTTTGCATGTCAGCGTGGCTGATGGGGTGAAGGCGTTCGACTTGTAACTGTGAGGTTCTGAGTTCAAAACCAGGTTATGCTGTTGTGCTGTTAAGTTCTTGGGAAAGGCCATTTACACACATTTCCTCACCCCACTCATGTATAATTGAGTTCCCAACCATAGCACAGGATGATTTTGTAAGTATGATAGATCAATGTGTCTGTAAAATTTTTGTTCTTGAGGAATAATAGTAATAGATAAATGCATGTCAAGGATTAGATGCAAAGCATTGGCACTCACCATCTCAAAAATGTGAGTAGGTTCTGGTCTTCGGTAGTCAATGGCAGGATAACGGATGTGATTCCATGACATGAGTTCATGGTCACTTTTGAGTTGAGCGAAGTAAATTGAATCCAGACAAATTTCCAAGCCAGTGACTGATGAGAAAGCCTGTTGTTGATGAAGATGGAGATATGCCACAAAAAATGGTTGATTAGGGGATTTTTGTTTTGTTTTGCTGGGGTTATTTTTGAGAGCAAAGCAATCTTGGCAGTCAGCCATGTCATTGTTTTATAACTTAAACTGTTTAAACTATGATTCAATCATCTTTCCAACGTCGCCCACACTTCGCCCATTCCTTTCTTTACGACCAGATCTCTAATCTAGTTTGCCCAACCCTGTCTGTCAGTGTCAATGACTGTTCTTTCACTATCACTCCATTATCCATCATTAATCGTTACTGCAACTTCTTTGTCGACAAAGGATACCCTAGGGGTGCTACTCAAAAATACAGTCAAGGGAAGCAATTAATTATTGGTAAAATACTACCTGGTAAAATACTACCCTGGCCTCCCAACTATCGGCATAAGCACCGTCCGTCCAAGGGCACGCTTTGGCCTTCTCCCGAGCACCATGCTAATGGGCGGAAAGTACTATAAAAGGACTCTTAGCCACCTCTTGACTACTGTGCGCTTAGGTGAAATCTGTTATAAATTACAAATTAATATATCAAGAATAAATGATGCTGAACTCACTTTGATATCCTGAAGAGATAATGTAGGAAAAAAATTCTTCTGTAAAACAGCTGTGTTTGTCTTTATCTTTGAACGTGTCAGTATTTTGCTGTATATGTGCCTCAAAGTATTTTCATCCACCTGAAGCAAGGAAGGAAAATCTGCTAGCGTTGAAAAGATGCCATGTTTTGAACGATGCCTCAATATCTCTGTCACATGCTCGCTTGTGAAAAAGTCAACATCCCTGAGAAAATCAATTGAAGAGTATTTTTCTAAAACTCAGTAAAAGCTTTAATGATGAAAAATTCACTCTTCTTTTAAGCTAGGTAAAAAAAGACAAGACTCAAGAAAAATTCATCAGTACATGCTTAGAAAACTCAACTAACATAAGATGAACATCTAAATATTAAAATTTTTCTCAAAATCATCATAGTTTTCTGTACAGATGGGCATCGGTGGCTTAATGGTAATCACATCTTGGCACGAGTCAAGAGTCAAGAGGCATTCACCATGGTCATTACAAGCGTGCGCAACCGCGTGGGTTTGAGCCTTGCTTGTGTGCAGTCAGGATCATAATTGCCAGTCATCGGTGTTGTGCCCTTGGGTAATGCACTTTGCTTTGCTTACCTCATTCGACTCAGGTGTGAATGAGTACCAGGCAGTTAAGATGGCGCTGTCTCTGTCTGAAAAAAAATGTAATGGTGCCTAACAGGCTGCAAGTCTTGTTCTAAATCTTCTGTGTTGCTGTTGGTCAGGGGAGTATAATGTCATTTTAAAGCGCTGTGAGCATGGCTTCGCCGTGGAACATGCGCCATATAAATGCCATCTTTTATACTTTTTTTTTAAAGGTTGACTTTTCTGAAAAAAGTTCGCAAAATTATGCATTTGAGATACTGAGTTTTGGAAAACCACTCTTCAATTTTTCAAAAGTGATTAAGAGATGACAACCTTTGAATTAACACAAAAATTGGTTAACACAAGGCCTTATAGAAGCGATGGAATTATCATTCCATTTAATGAGTAGCTAATAAAAAGAAAAAAACTTGAAAGTTATGAAAGAATAATATTACAGTGAAATCTGCAAGAAGTCAACTCCCTTAAAGTCAACTCTTGCTTGAAGTCAACATCATAAAGCAGTCCCCGCTATTCTTCCTTCTTTATTCAAGTAACTTTGTGTCTAATAAGGCCAATGATTTCAACGCTAATTTTGCTTAAAGACAAAACTATTCGGCTAAATGGAAAGGAGAAATCATTGGAAAGAGAGAGACAGGTAGAACAGGGATGAGTACATGGCATACATTGTGTTTAAATTGTAGTAATTGAGAATGTCATAAACTAAAGAGTAGCATTGTAGGAAATGAAATATATTTAGGCAAAGAAATAGGTATACAATCATGAAAAGAGGACCCTTGAAGTAACAATGGGACAAAGTCCAATCCCACCACCTGTTTTTATTATACTCTCATTAATTCCCCAAGAAATGGATAAAGTCAACCTTGCTTAAAGTCAACACTTTGTTTCAGTCCCAAGTTGTTGACTTTATCAGGATTCCATTGTATTTTTAACAAAATAAAGTTAAGGTAAAAGCCAGTCACAAAGCCTACCTGAGCTCTTTCATTGAGGTCTTGTTGAGAAACTCAAGGATATTCTCTTCTTCCTCCAGTTTCAGATTCAAAGGATCAAGAGGGGCCGAAGACCCGGAGTAAGACTGTGTCTGAGGGGTAAAAAATGCACACACACACACACACACACAAATATTATAAAACCTGAATAAGTTATAAGTATCCAATCAGTCAATAGATCATCTGTATGCCTAGTGGAGCATACACAGCAGCAAGTACTTTCTTTCAAGCATCTCCCATCTAATATAAACTATGGGCTCATTATAATGTCAATTGAATCAGATTTTGGCTTATACGTAATAAACTTTTCAAAATGTTAATTTGAATCTGATTTTATCTCTGTATTTCACCACATAAGTAAAATTATAGCTAATGTTACTAAATCTAAAAAAAAACAAAAAACTCTTGACTGAACAAAAAGTTATCTATGCAACAAATTTCTTAATAGTTCATCGTCATCTGAGTGGAAAATCACACATAACAAAGGTTTGTCAAACCTCTGCAGTGGACCCAAAAGGTGTGTGTGTTATCTGTCTGTATGCATGCGGATTGGGCTGAACATTAAATCTCTGATCTTCTTATCTATCATAATTCAAATCTAGTGAAAATGATGATCTACTGTCATTTAGTTAAATTTTAGAGTTAAATAAGATGGTATTAAAAAATAATTTTAAAAAACAACCCATAAATAAACTATATATAAACTGCATCTTTTAAAAAGATCTTACTTAAAATATAATTTGAACATTCTGCTGTATAATATCAAGCATATAATATTCAATTCATCAATGGAAATGAGAAAGGACCAAACCTACGACAACTTTTTATGAGTATGACCAAGATCATAGAGAATATTCCTGCTAAACTATAAGCATAATGTTAGGCTACAGCAAAGTCAACCAATAAGAAAGTCTAAGCGTCAACTTGACTTTTCCATCAAACTCTAAAATTGATATGACTACTGCGACTTTGACCTTGACTTTAGTGAAGCCTTGACTTCCTAAGCTATAATAGATTAATGGTTGACTATCTTTAGCTCTTTGACTCCTTGTTACTGTTTGCTTTACAAGTTCTCTTTGAGCGAAATTTATTTTTAATTTGTCTTATTTCGTTTTTAAAATAAGAATTGAGCTTAAAAATAATTCATACATATCGCATATTTGTTTATGTGTAATCAACTCTTTTACTCACATAATTAAATCAGAGTGTTATTTTCACAACATCATGAAAGTAGATATTGAGACTATTTTCACAACATGCGTTATTGTCCAATGTAATGTCGAGATATTCTTTGACCATGTAATCTGCTTTCTGCTCATTCATATTTTTCTACGCAAAATTTTCACTAGCGATGTCATTGTTTGAGAGTCGAGAATCAACAATAGCATCTAGATCTACATCATCACAAAGGAGAGAGCAGATTACACAGAAATATTTGACCATGGGTGAAAGACTGCCCACTACTAAACAGTTCCTGTGATTGTGATTGAGCTTCTTCGATCACACGACTGAAGATGGAAAGGCCGGCTGCAATGCACATATTTTTACTCATTAGCTAGGCTACTTCTCTGGAACTTGACGCTGCACACCTGTATTTTTTAACGTTGTTTAAAGGGTATAATGGGAGGGATTGGTAGTTGCAGGCCAGCCAAAATGTTACCAAAGATTTGCAGGCCAGATGGCTTCAAGCATCTTTCAACCATGTACTGGACTCATTTTTGTCAGTAAGCTAAGGTTATAACCTCCACCTCTAAACCCTGCCCACTCCCACCCATCCAAAAAAAAAAAAAGATGGAAAAAAAAATATCAAAGAAATAAATTGCTCTCAATATTGATTTTCACCGTATCATGAAAATTGCCTCAATATCTTTTTTCATTCACGACATTGTGAAAATAGTATCGTCATAATTAATTATGTGTGTTTGTGCATAACCAAATCTGATTTCTTGATCGAAGATTATAATATTACAGTGAAACCAACAAAAATAATAGAAGACTGCAATCATTACTATTTTACAGTAATTGAACCAGTACTGATGACTGCAACTGGCATGCCAGCACTGCATGGCGAGCATGCCAGCCAGCCTGTCACTTCATTATAATGGGATCTAGGTATTGGGTACTGGGTATAGGCTGTGTAGGCTACTAGGCCTAGGCCTTGATTAAAACTTTCTTGGCTTGATCTTTTGAACTTCACCAACCTACCAATGTACATGACTCTGTTGGAGGACTGGGAAGGCTGGTTAATCTGCACTACTAGATCTAGATCAAGGCTAGACTAATCGAGAGTCGAGAGTCACAAGCAACTAGTAGATGAAAATCACAGTGTCAACTTTTGGAAGTCAACTTGTCGACTAATAAAATAAGATCAATTTTGCCCTGGCCTACATAATAGCCTATATATGAACTCAAATAAATGTATTGGTTCAACCATCCCAAAAGAACAGATGGTAAAGATCTGATATACAGTACAAGAAGTTACATGTCACAAAGTTGTGTGACAAGTAATCAGTCAATAGATACCCTGAACGGATGATGCTAGAGAAGGTTTGATTAACACACCATGATAAGTCATAAGATATCTGACACTGATTAGGTCTACATCTAGATTCCAGATCTAAATATAGCATACTTTTGTGTACCACCCACATGATGCTAAATGGAGCTCCTGCCCCGGCCTCTCATTGGTTGCTATGTACACATTCTGCCATCTTGGTTTGTTGCTGCTACGAACCCTGCTGCCGAAGACTGACCTTGAACTAGGGACCCACCTCCTATCTTTACTATTCCGCTGGGCTTCTCTGGTATCTGGTTGGCAGAGCGGACTTCTGGTGTGTGTTATGACGCTAGATCTAGTTTCATTATTCTAGCACTTTTATTCTTGTCTTTTAGTTTGTTTGTTTGTTTCCTCCCAAAACAGATTGTTTGTTTGTTTCCTACCAAAACAGATGCAAAAGGAATCCAAGCTTTCAACTGTGGCCCTGAAACAAATACAGATTGTTTGACTACATCTCTCTCTCTCTCTCTGAATTGTTTTTGTTACTTTTGAAAGCAAAGAACAACGGTGTGAGACAACAGAAAAGTGAAATTTTATACGTGGATCAACTTGGTTTTTGTACTCAACTAGGCTAGGCGTGAGTGTTTGTTCTGTTCTGGAACAGGAGTTTGTTGTAGACCCTAACTAGGCCTAGTAGACCTGAAGGCCAAGGCCTATGTAGCATTCGACAAAATCAAGGCAGCAGAAAGCGTACACATCACTTCAAAAGCCAATGAGAAGCCAGGGCAGGAGCTCCATCTAGCTCCATGTACCACCCATCCACACTTTCCGCCTTGTAGACTGTAGGCTACTTGTCCTGTAGAAAATCTACCAGATAGATCTAGGTTTGGAAAGCAGATGGGCATTTAACTGAAAGGGTTACCCTCGATCTATCATTAAGTCTATATTACTTTCGATACACACAATGCTATCAGTCTATAACCTAGCCTATAATTTTAATGCTAGTCTATTTATATGAGATCTTTATATGCTACTATAATAAATTAGATCTACAGCCTCAGCGACCGCTGTGGAACTGGGACTGGACTAAGACAAGAAGTCACGAAATGAGAAGAATAAATTTTACTGAAACCTCTGTGTTGTTGACCTTTACGGTAAAATGTATTTTCGCAGAGCATGTTCTTGGCTTTGGGAGTATGGAGCTGATACATCTCAACACACTAAACATCATCATCCATTCCTATGAGTCGATAAACAACAAATCCTTGGGACAGATTTGTCAGCAAGATCCAACCCTATTTTTCCTTTCGATTTTGATACGAAGTGGTTCGATGTCATCATATATGATAAAATACCGTTTGAGGGGGCTACAAACGACGTGCTTCCAACGACTAGAAATGGTGCTGCCACAGTGACTTGCTAAATTTACATGCTGATGGTGCAACCACAGATACTAGTGCTACCCATATTAGTAGGTGATGCATCAGTGGTCGAGAGAATTCTGCTGTTTTTTGTTGTTGTTTTTTTGTTTTTTTATCCCTTGATCATAGGGGGAAGGATCTGAATGCTCGAAGTTTCATTGGACACGGACAATAACCTTGGAGGTACCATGCCCTTACAATTATGTAGTGGTGACGGAGGCCCGAGAATCTCAATGAATGCCTGTCTAGACAACATATGGATACTTATCTCTTACCACGCCAACCCACCAACATTTTCGTTATTGTGCGCCACAACGATACAATGAACAATATTGTGCACAATTATCGTCTAGCATGTAGATACCCTCTATGTCGCCTCATCCTTGCTT
>JAOYNN010201777.1:0-10757 GCA_025770095.1 Goniobranchus kuniei
TCTTCTTCTTCTTCTTCTTCTTCTTCTTCTTCTTCTTCTTCTTCTTCTTCTTCTTCTTCTTCTTCCTTCTCCTCCTCTTCTTTCTCCTCCTCCTCCTCCTCTTCCTCTTACAGTTCCTCCACCCCTCCTCCTCTTTTTCCTTAGTCTTCTCATTATCTTAGGCCTCCACCTCCTCCTTTTCCTCTCTTCCGGTAGTGCCTCGTCCTTAACTCAACTTCACAAAATTTGGTGTTCCTGTGATCGAAGCAGACGATTGTCTGTTGTTTCAGGCCATTCTATCAGTCATTGAGTCATTGTAATGGCAGACGAAAATCACCTCGTGTCTGAAACAGACCCACTCACTGAGATGCTGCTGGCCAACCCATTCTTTCCCTAGGTTCGACAACTCTCCCTGGTTGTTCTTTTCGTCCATTGACCTTTCTGTCCATTCTATATGCCTTTAAGAAGTGCCATTATTTGTTTATCCATTCTATCTAGCTATATTTAATTAGTTTTGGCACTTTTGGATTTTAAAAAGCATTCTTTTGTTAAGTATGAGATGAAAAATGTAAAAATTATTCATAGGGAGATAGATGGATAGGTAGATAGATAGGTAGGTAGATAGATAGATAGACAGATAGATAGATAGATAGATAGATAGATAGATAGACATTCAGACTGACTGACATACAATCGGACAAACAGACACACTGAAAGTCAGACCGACATACGGACTGAGAGACAGCTAGAGACAATCAGCCAGCCAAGCAGACAGGCAGGGATGCAGACAGATATTTAGCAGAGCCACTGAAAGGGGCATGGGATGGAAGAAACAATGTTGGCCATAAGACGAAGAAGCCGTCCATAATTTTCACAGCACGCATAATTTGTTTTTCTTTAAGCACCTCTGTGTCCCATGATAAACGTCCCAAAATCTGTTGTCATGGTAACAAGTTTCAAAAGAGAGGATGGAACTCGGCTGTCTGATATTGTGAGAGATCTTTGGAAGACGCTGGGTGTCTTGGTGGTCAGGAGTGGATAAATGAAAGATGATTTTTGGTTTTATATTAGGCAAACCTATATACTTGCTACATTTCATTAAAGGGTCCGCCTCAGAACCGGGAGCTTGTGGGATCGAATCCCGGCCGAGTCATACCCAAGACTTTTAAAAATTGGCAAGTCAGTAACTGTCGTGCTTGGCGCTCAGGATTATGAGAACTGTTCTAAGACTGGTCGGCCCTCTATCAGTATACTGTGACTTGGGAGTCATTTTAGTTGCACTATATCTTATGGCTCATGTGTTGTAGCACATAAACTTGTCCAAATAGCACTGTCGCTGAGATAACCTGCGATGTTAAAAAGTGACATTAAATCCACAAAATAACACACACAAAAACAAATTCCCGAATTTTCGTTTCGTTAAAGGCTGCAGACTGTTGCAATGAACTGATGACTACTACACATAAAAAGAATTATGTTTCCCAGTAATTTCAGTGGCGGGTCCGCTTAAACGAAGTTCTGAATATTGGAGTGCACTGTATGAAGTTGACTTGAAAACGAAAGCGAAAGTAAAAGTTTCACTAGGGGGCGTTGACTGTGTTGTGGTCCGTTTCACGATTTCACTCCACTTGTCAAGGTGGTGGAACAGCAGTGTGGCTGAGCTGTAATTTCAAGTTATGCTTAGATCGTAGATCTATCTGCAGCGAAATTCATCTGGATCATACATGGAGGTCTAGCACTTGATTTTGGCGAGCAGGTCATTATCTCACCTCAATCTCTCTAATCTCAGTACAAAGGTTAGGCCTACCAAGTGGTTGCAGAGACCTCTGATCTAACGAAAGCAACTTTATTTGTAGGATCGGATAGGGCATTGAATAAGGAAAATAATCAATGAGATAGGTAGGGGCTTTTTATAAGAGTGCACCTTCCTTTCGTAGATGTGGAGTATTCTAGAGTTTTTTTTAAAGTCATTTCAGCATGACTCAGGAAGAAAAATGCTTGTGGTAGGCCTTAACCTTATTAATTAATTTCTTCCAGGCCTGAGTTGCCCGATAGGGCAATATAATTAATGTGCTGTGCAATATCTACAATGTGCTGCGCTATATATATATAGAGAGAGAGGGAGATACATGTGCATGCAAGATCTATCTGCATAATGCGAGGTGCATTACATTATATACAGTGATTTTCGCTTAACATCCACCTGCCTTACATCCACATTTCTCCAGGATACGGAATTTTTTCCTTAAAAATCACCCCTCTAACATCCACATTTTCCCCATTACTTCGTCTAATATTTACATTTTGGGAGAAGATTGAATTATATTTTCCCTCCTGAATGAGGGGAAAAAAAGAAAATCGATAGCCTGCACATTTCAGACGTGCCGAAAAAGGGTGGTGCGTAATGCCAGCCTCCTCGTCCACAACAAAAGTAAATGCTTCACCATCTCACACACAAACCATCCACACAGACAACAGGTAAGCGATGACACCAGTCAAGACCCCGCATAAAAAATACTGAACGGATTTTCATGATCTTGGGCTCAAAAGGAAGGAAAAATTCTGAAGCTGTGCATCACTCCATGAAAAGTTTGTAAGAGTTGCCAGTTTCCATGAAATTGTTTTCAGAGTGGCGATTTCAAAATTTCATGATCAATGTCAATTACTTCTCCCAGTGTATCCCTATCACATGACCTCTCCTACTTTTGCTTTCGCTCTTGACTAGCACTTCCCGTGTGTTTTTGGCATTCCACTCTTAGAGCCTGTACATCTAAATAGGCCTACAATCTCGATCTTGATCTAGATTGAGAGTTTGTGAAAGAACAAGGGGAATAGAAAGAGACTGCTGCTTCATCTCACCCATTAGGGCCTAATAATGTACCTAGAAGTTACATGCGAATAGCCTAATTTGAAAGAGGGGTTGTTGCACACACAATGTGATGTGCTAATAGACACAGCCACCGGATATCTACATTGCGCTGGGCAATATTATACACGCATTGAGCAAATATATACGAAGTGCATGATATATATACTCTGTAGTGATAGCAGCTAAGACCTCTTTGTTCAGGAGATGCTTGCTTGTGTTGGTGATTATCAAATAAAGCAATGTAATTTTTAACTTGAAGTGTATGATTTGGGATTAGAATCTTTCTTGATTTTGGCCATTTCTGAAGCAAAATAAGGCATTTTAAAAAATCTGACGTTTATCAAAACCTCTCTTGCTCTAAGCAAATGCCAAGTTGACACCATTTGTTGAGCTTGTTTTGTTTTGTTTTGTCTTTAGGTTGTTTTTTTTTGGGGGGGGGGGGGTTTGGGGGGTCCCATTTTCTTCACGTTTTGGTGATGATCCTGTCCTGCTTTTTTCATGCACCCATTCCAATTTCACCATCACAATTGTGCCAGGGCACATCATGTCGCATCCCCAGAGCCAGATGTCCTTAGGGAATGCATCATGTTAGGCTGTCACGAGGCTCCCAACCAGACAGGCCCTGCACTGTTGCTGGGTCACTGTGGTGGTGTTCAGTGGTGCCTTCTTTGACACCACCTACTAAGCTCCCTACTTTAATATGACATTGTTTTGGTTTCGTGCTGTGGGGCAGCAACCGTTTTCAGCTCCTCATATTTATCCATGTTTTATAATCCATAGATTTTTATTATCTCCTTGTGTATTTCTTACTTCTGGATCTACGACACTCTTTTCAAGACTTTTATCAAAGAACTTTTAATTAATTCAAACTTTTTAGAATACTTTAGTGTTCTTCTTTGAGAGCGATCTAATGATAGTATACTTCATTTTGAAATCTTTATCATCCATCCTGTGCATGAACTCTGTTTCACCTGTGACAAATGTCAATATGCCACACCCGAATGGCAAGCCAGGTAAATTTTTACAATACTGAAGTGCTGAACTGTATGCACTAAAAAAAAAAAAAAATACCACTGTATTCATCCCAGAAGGGAAATTTGTCTTTTGGTTTTGAACCAAAAACCAAGCGTCAGCTGTAAGAACAGCGCTGCAAAACGGAGGCAATTTGTGTTAATAACCTTGCCCAAGGATTAAATCACAATGTCCATACCGGGAATCAATCCTGTGACCTTTCGGTTGCAAGACCACTAAACCCCACAGGTCCACACTCCCGTCCCTTATAATCTGAAATTTTTAAAGGTCTATTTTGTGGTCCTCCCATCGTCAATAGACTGACAAAAAGGGGGACAAGGGGAAGAAAGAGGAGATGCATTCATGTCTTACACTCCATGACTTGTCAACAACAGTCACCCTCTCTGACAAGGGGCGTAAACCATCACAACCTTACTTATATCAACACAGTCAACTGCGAAATAAAAAGAAACACAACAAAACCATCCAAATCACCTACCTGAATGCACAGTCGTGTTGTAATAAGAGGACCGACATCAATGATCTAATTGTAGAATATGACATAGAGATTTTCTTTATTACTGAAATATGGTGCAATGCAGAGGGAGATGAAGGGCTTATTAGATAATTAGTGCAATGCATAGAGGTGGAGGAATCAAAATCGTTTGCAAAAACAAATCAGACGCCATTCAGTTCCATCCATCTAGCTCTCACTTCAAAACCTCTGAAGCGGCTTGTCATACCCTTAACTTACTGGGAAAAAGCTTTAGGCTAATCTGTATTTACAGATCTTCCACGACTGAAGCGAGTGGTTTCAAAACATCTGCATTCATCAATGATTTTCATGAATCATTGGCTACCAAGAAGACCATAACATCAAGGCATCTCAACAAAATAAATACAGAGAACTTAAAATATGATCTTAAACAAGAACTTAATTGTAGAACAACAGAAATGAATATCAAATCCCTCAATGGTACTCTTCTAAACATTTTGAATCGTCATGCACCACTGAAAACAAGAACTGTCAACGACCGTATCCGATGTGGGAATGGTTCAATGCTGAGGTGAAAAACACCAAGCAGGAAAAGCGATGCGCCGAGACCAAATGGTTAAAAGCCGGACTCCTTGTTCACAAAGAAAAGTATATCTCCATGAAGAAAAAGTACAACAAACAGTGCATTGATGCCAAAAGGAAGTTTTTCATAACAAATTAAGTGGAATTCCTGGTTCACAGGATTTTTTTAGACTCTCTGATCATCGTTTTTGGAAAAGAGAAGAACACGAAGCTCCTGACAAAAGTAACAAAAGAATAACTTCCGGACATTTTTGAGGACTTCTTTTTGAACAAAATTATATCAGTTCAAAATGAACTCGACAGGACTTCTGCTGTTATGGACAATCATTCATTTTTTGGGGATCAATTTCAATCATTTAATAGTGTATCTGAGCAGGATGTTAGAAATGTAATCATGTCATCCCCATCCAATTTTGTGATTTATATCCTTTCCCTACCCATCTACTTAAACGATGTATTGAAATCTTGCAATTTTGACCGAAATCTTAAACAACTCCCTCAGTTCTGGTACTGTCCCAGATTAAAATTGCTCATGTAAAACTCATTGAACAAAACTGATTTTGATTATGACCAATTCAAAGATTTCAGAGCAGTGTCCAGCTTACCACTTTTTTCTAAAATCCTTGAAAAGTTATCCATAAAACGATTGATTTCTCACCTAAGCAAAAATTCTCTAGAACAACCTTTTCAATCTGTATATCATACCAACTGTAGCACTGGAACTGCCTTGTTGCGCATTGTGCATAATCTTTTGAATGTGAACGACAATGGCTCTGCTTCTCTCCTATCCCTCCTTGATCTTTTAGCAACCATCGATTCTATAGATCACTTTATTCTTATTCAAAGGCTCCAAGCGGTATTCGGTATCTCAGGAATGGTATTGTCATGGTTTGAGTCCTATCTCACGAATCGTAGACAAGTTATTGTCATTGATACTCTCTAGTCAAAGGAAACACTCCTGAGATATGGAGTACCGCGAAGGTCTGTCCTCGAATGTATTTTATTTGTTTTGTGCATCAGTCCTCTGTCAAAAACGTTTAACTGAATTTGACATGGCTCTCCACCAGTATGCTGATGATACTCAGATTTATAATGTTAATAATGATTTACGCATTGATGACATTATCAGAAACACTGAAGCGTATGTTGCAAGGATAAAGGAATGGATAGATGAGAATAAGTTGAAACTTAATTGTGATAAAACAGAAGTCATGAAAATCAGCTCGAAAAGACAATTAGCCACACATAACCAAAGCACATTAACTCTAGGCAATCATAACATTCAAATGGTAAATAAGGCAAAAAATCTTGGAATCAGCTTAGAGTCATCTTCCAATCAACACCCAAATCCGCAAGTTAGTAAAGTCATTGACCTTCTTATTGAGTAAAATTAGTACCATCCGTCCTTTCCTTACTATAAACTTAACAAAAAGATTAGTCACTTCCCTCATGTTCTGAAAAATTGACTACTGTAACTCTCTGCTTTTCGGTCTTACACAAGATAAAATCAAGCACCTTCAATTCATTCAAAACAACGCAGCTAGATTTATCTTCAAAATGAGGAAATCGGCTATCCATTGAAAAGAGGATACCATTCATGGCTGCCACTTTGGTTTATAAGTATCTTGAAGGCACAGCTCCTCATTACTTACAAAATTTACTGCAACCTTACAACCCTGGCAGAGTCCATAGATTATCCTCCGATAACATCCTCCTCTTTATTCCAAATGTCAAGCAGAATGCTGGCATGTGGACTTTCCTTACACATGTGAAATTCATTGCCCCAGAGAGTTAAAGAGTCCAGCTCATTACCACTCTTTAAGAAGCAGTTGAAAACCCATCTTTTCTAAACCGCAGTGCCTTTTTTACAATGTAGCTGTCATTGTTTAAGTCAGGCTTTTATTATTTTAACAATGCAACTGTTTTATTTAAATGAGTCAGTGAGAGGGTGCTGTGGCGATGGTCTGGCTGTATGCGTGTTTGTGTGTATGTGTGACTATGTGTGTGGTGGTCACCATTGGTGCATTTTTAGTTTGTGGCCTTAATTAGCCTTTAAAGCGCCTTGAGCTCTAACTGTTAGGGATGTGCGAGTTGTATAATTGTATACTATTATATTATTATTTATTATAAGCTTAATTGTGGAGCCAGACTGATTGAGACATTCCTAAGGATGGCGATCAACACAAGATCACTCCAGCGACATTCTCCCATGAACCCCCAACCCAGAAGATTCCAATACTAATTCACCACAGGCACGGAAGTGTATGGTTAACAGAAACTGAGGTCACCATGAAGCCAGAGCAACAGAGGCTCCGAATGCGAGGACATTTTTTTTTAATGGATGATGTGACGAGGATCACACGTTGATGCTATGAAGGTGCATCTGTAGAGTGGATGAAACTCAACTATGTGGCCCAAGTAATCGAAAAAAATCCTGGTGACTTTGGGATTCAAACCCACGACTTCCAGAGGTAAACATTACGCTACAGCAACTGGCTGTTGAGCTCATCTTTTGCTAGACTAAATTTTGAGGAGATTCTGTTCAAAACCCTGTATATTCATAGCAAAAGACTGCAAAAATATCTTACAGAAAAGAAAACTTCTTAATTATTATAACATTTTATCAAGCTAGTGCAACAATCTGCCCAAATATTTTTCTTGACCCTTATTTGCCTTCTTTCGTTACAGATTCTGATGTTCCTAGGTTGATCCAACTAGCAGAACCTGTCATCACTTTTCTTCATTTATTCCCACAGCTTCCCCTAAATCTACATAAAAATGAGTGTGTGAGAGAGAGAGAGAGAGAGAGAGAGAGAGAGAGAGAGAGAGAGAGAGAGAGAGAGAGAGAGAGAGATCTTAGATGTTGTCATAATGAAGACAGTTAGGGAATAAAGGTTCTAAGTGTAGTAATCGCATATTCCTCCCAGAAAAATAAATGGCTTTTTAATCCTCTCCCCCTAAGGCAAAGGCTTGGCCATCATGTGATCATCATTTGAAATCTTGTATTATTTTTTTTTTTAACATATATTGCTTTCCATTCAGGAGAACATAATAATTTGTTTTAAGAGGGGCTGTAAGCAGCCTACAATTAATACTATATTTGTTGTGTATTTTCATAGGCAAACATTGAGATCCATTCAACTGAAGGTGAACCCAAGTGGGAAACAGGGGACAAAAGCTGAAAGAGCATAATGAACTTTGATTTCAGTGGAAAGGTGGCCTTAGTGACAGGTGCCACCAGTGGAATTGGACAAGCCATTGCTCATACTTTGGCTAAACACAACTGCTCCATTCTTATGTCGGGGCTCGAACCAGAGGCTGACATGGGAGATTTTTTGAAAGAATTTAAAGAGTAAGGTCATTTCTCATTGAAGTAAATTTATTATAGGTCTGGATGTAATTTTGATACTGAATTGAAACAATCAAAACTGAAAATGTCTATGTATTCTTAAAAAAGCATTTGGCAGAAAAAGTTATTTCAGTATATATTATGTAGGCCTACCAAATCATTCATACAGGAAACACTCAAAAGCATGATTTTAGAGTTTGGGGATCAGATCCCCTTGAAGAGAAAAGCAAGTAATTTTATTGGGGACAAAGGACTAAGATGATGGCTTAACCGAGCATTTGAAGACAGGGATGAAGGGGCTTAATTAGATCTAATATATTATAAAAATAATATGTGTGTAATTGTGTCACCAAAGAAAAATCTTAAAACATTTTCTTGGAATCCATCATTATCATCCTTTTTATAAATATGTTTTTCAAATTTGTTTTATTATTACTAGCAGACTGGTGTGCACCATGTACACTATAGTTTGCCTAGAGTCGAGGTGCCATGGACACCCCTGTTGTTGAACGAACATGCATTTGCAGCCTTGTAATACTACCTCACTACTGAACACACACAGGTCGTCTAACTGCTTGCAATGCAAAAAGAGAGGAGTGCGTGAGATGATTCTTGGTTTTTGATTGGGTTGCGTCAATTCATGAATAATAAGTGCATGCAGGTAGGAGATATCCGTCCCTGTGTGTGATGGCTTTTCTGCATCACTCGCTCTTACACCAGCTATCTTTAGGCCCTAGGCTTCTTACTATTTAATAGCATCTGGTATGCAGGTAGAGCAAAGTGAGTACCAGTGTTTCGTCTTGTAGCCTATCCACTTCTACTCTAAGATAGACACTCCCAGTACTGATACCAGAATTGAGAAAATGGGTTCCGGTTAGGTGGGTACCAGATCTGGTCCCATATCAAAAAGGTGCATTAGACCAATTTTATTTCTTCATTATGTTATGTGCAACTAAAGCTGCCAAATTCAAACAAAAACCCATTATTTATATTTTCTGTAATAATACTTTTTTTCTTTAATATTATTGTGTTTGCCTGACTATACTGGAAATCTAGAGGCACGCTGTGCTTATTTTTACATCAGAGACACCTGCTTGAAGAAGTAACAAACACTCATGGTTTCCCATTTAAATTTCAGTTAATTAATCTCCATATTGGAATTTTTGACTGGTTTAATTAAAGAACCCATGACTTTGTTATTAATTGTTAGATTCTTTTGTTATTTACATGATCTACATAGTATTATGTTTTCCTATAATATTCATTAAAAAAAATTATCAGAATTCCTTCAGTACTTTTAAGGCTATAAATACTTCAAAGTTTGGAATTGATATTTTTTAATCTGCTGTTTTATATACCTGCATTATGTATAATATGCTTTAAATTGAAAATAAAAAACAGAATAATGAAGAATAAATCTGTTACAGCCTGGTAAATGGATTTAAGATATTTCATCCATCAAACCTCTTTTCTTTTCTTTTTTTTGATATTAAAATAGAGCATCTCAAAGCATTTATATGTACACTTTAGATGCTTTGTGATATTATACAAAATAAGACAAAATATGTTTCTTTTATGGATGTCTGTATAGAACTTTATTACAGTTTGACTTATTCTTAGATGTTGAATGAAATTTTAAATGAGATAGCCTTTGTATTGTGATCTTCACAAGAGATTTTCTAAATGTTCTGTGAACAGGAATTACAAGGGAGCATTTGAATATTTAATGGCTGACTTCAGCACAACAGAGGGAATAGAATGCTTTTGCCAACAAGCAGTTGCTTTGCATCCGAAAGGTGTTGACATATTAGTTAATAATGCAGGTGAGTGATATGTAGTCTTACAGATTGGACACAGTCTTTTGCAAATTATTATCTTATGATTATAATACACATTCTGCTTAGCATCTTAGGAAAAAAAGAAAGAAGTAATGATGGCATTTATATGTAGCAATTGTTTCCTCTGTATAAACATGCTTTTGGCACTTTACTGTTTGACATTTTTGAGTGATGGCAACCCAAAACACTCAGAAAAAATCATACAGCCTGTTATGTGAGAATACATTTTTTTCAAACAAGAACAGCGCTGTCTTAACAACCAGAAATTCATTCACTCTTTGTTAAGTTGAGTGAGGTAAGTAGTCACAGTGTTTGAATTAGGAACACAAGGCTAAGGACTTTTTTATAAGTCAGACCTCTTGACCATGGTAGATCTGTCTAGGTCATCTTCATTTTTGCTGATCTTGGCGAACACTGCTTAGCTCTTCTCTTATACTGAGTTGTGTTACCACTTAGATATTGATACTCATTCAAATTCCCTTAATCATTCTCCGTTTTTCTGTAGTGATATCTGAAGCCTGCCATCATCCAGCCTCTTAATTGGTTCTTTGTTCCTTTCTTCTTCTTTAGGTACCGTGTCTGAAACAGACATTGGCAATCATGTTCCTCCACTCATACCTGTCCTCAGCTAAC
>JAOYNN010201888.1:0-10756 GCA_025770095.1 Goniobranchus kuniei
TGAAGAGGTATGCAGTTGATCCAACCTTCAATCTTCAAGGGCATAAAATAATCAAAAAGCTATGATATTTTGTTGTTGTTTTCAATTTTTTTTTAATGTTTGGCATAACAAGCAAATTCAAGCTAAAGTACTGAAATTTCAGACATCAAAGGAGAAATACATGATCTTCCTGTACAGTAAATTTCGTTAAATGTGATTTAATGTGATGAATACTTTTCGAGTTACGCTGGTTGAAGTTCGGCCAGTAATTAATGGCGCTCAGTATATATGCAAACTTTATCTTTTTTTTAATGAGTCCATTAACCCGAGATGGCTCAATGGTTAAGGCGTTGGCCTGGGAACGGGAGGTCCTGGGTTCGATTCCCGCCAACAACGACTTGTGTTTTTTCCTTAAGCAATAGCATTTACTCTAATTGCTTTTTCCTCCACGCAGGACGTGTTAAATGAGTATCCAGCAATAGCCTGTATTGTTGCGCCGATATGCTGTACTTTACTGTGTACTCCCCGGGTGGATGCTTGTTAGGGGATAAAGTCAGCATTGTAAAGCGCTTTGAGTCTGACCTTAGAACGATGGAAAGCGCTACATAAAGCATCCATTACCTTTTGTGTTTTAGATGGGCATCCAACGTAAAGCTCTTGTCGAAAATCCCATCATGCACAGAATGTAAAGCATTAAAATCGTTAGTTGTAAACACCTCAAAGTTTGGATTAGTCGAAAGAAGAAGAAGATGGAAGATTCCAGGCATCTCTTTTCTAATCTAGATGTCACATAGCTAATTCATTAGTTATCCCCCTTTTCAGTTGAAGGGGATAATTGAAAAGGTCCTTTACACAATATGATATTATTCGTACGTCTATATGATTCATTTGTTGCAAGCTCCACACCATTCACACAAATTTAAACTGACCAAAAGACTTCTTCTTCTGTTTTCTCCTCTCTATTCCGTCAAATCAATTATAACTGAATTAATTATAGTATATTGTGTACTATTTAGAAATCTACTCGTTTGCCTCTCTATCTGCCTACCTATCTATCTATCTGTCTATCTATCATTCTATCTATCTATCTATCTATCTATTTATCTATCTATCAATCTGTCTATCTATCATTCTATCTACCTATCTATCTATCTATCTATTTATCTATCTATCAATCTGTCTGTCTGTCTGTCTATCTATCTATCCATCAGTCCATCTATCTCTCTATCTACCTATCTATCTATCTATCTATCTATCTATCTATCTATCTATCTATCTATCTATCTATCTATCTTTCTCTCTGTCTCACTTTAAGTAAAGAAAGATTGATGAGTCACAGTTGTTTCAAATATCGACTGCAATGTTCCTGTATTTGTTTGCTTTGTTTGTTTTGTTTCTGTTTTTGTTTTTGTCGGTTGGTGGAGCCAGCACATTCTTTACATAAAAAGGCTCATCCCATCGTGAGGTATTATTATTGTATAGAGAACTAACTGTGCAATTACAGGCGTCCCTCCTTTCCCCCTCCCCCTCTGCTTTTTTTCTTAAACCTATCTATAAACATTTTGTGTGCATGCCACGCATTGCCGTGGCTATCCATAATTAGAAGAATGAATTCAATTTTAAAAAAAAACCCAAAAAAACAAAAAACAAAACAAAACAAAACAAAAAACAAAACAACTAAGCAGCCACATTCTTCCATTGCAAACATTCCAAAGATGCCACGAAATTGAGCGTCACAGCGAGGAGTAATTTCTTAAAATATTGCCTCTTCAGCTCGACTCCTAAGCAAACGTGCTGCATTCAGCTATGTGTACAGTTGTGTCATCTTTGCCCTGTTCTTTCAGCTCAGGCTCTACTCTGTTAAGTACTGTACTGACGTACGAACTGAATTTACGCTTCATATTATACACATAACAATAACACTAATTCGTCATTTTGCCACAATTGTTCAGGGCGTAATAATATCAGATTCCAGATAAAGTGGCTATGGATCATGATTTGTTGCTGTGGTCATGAATAAGGCAAAGTTAATAGATTCGCAGAATGAATACTAAATGCAGTATTTACCATAAAAAGTGTACTCTTTTGAAATCCTGTGGCTCAGTAACGGTTGTGAAATCGAAAATTTGTTAAGGTGTAACAAACTTCATTCAAGGGCAATTTGTTCTACACAAAACACTCGCAACTGCTTCCCCAAGAAAGTTTCTTAAAACGGAAGCTGTACAACCATGTCATTTTTAAACTGAACTGAACGTGTTTGATAAAGGCGATCATTTTTTAAACGCAAGTCAACAGATATTCAAAGCATGAAGACACTAATGAGAGTGATCGTAAACATTGAAGGGCAAAAGGAGACAATAAAATCAACATCGACTGTTTTATATCGCGAATTTTTATTTTATAACATGCGTTCAAAGTGCTTTCCGTTTCTCTGCAAACAGAGGTTGATTCTCCGTTCAGAGTTCTGAATTTTTCAGCGGCAAAAAATTTCACGGGTTACAACTCTCACCACTCTCTTTATCTCATCCTTCAGTTTCAAAAGCGTTTGGGGAGAGTTTGCGAATACAATGTACTTGATTCTTTATATGACCCCACAAGAAATGGTCAAGAGGGTTCAAATCAGGGTGCCTATGTGTTGTCTATCTATCGTGAGAATGTTTTGAACGTTGTCTCTCAGCATTCAAATCATTTGATTTGTAGTGTGGTGAGTCACTACATCTGGCTGAAACGATTCATTGTTAGTATCAATCCCTTTTTTTCTGTAGAGTGGCTAAAGGTGTTAGACCACTTGCTCTATAATTAACCTAGTCTTCATTGACTGTTTTACCGTCCAGGTTCTCGATGACAAAGGCTCTATCGAACACAGCCATAATTGAGAAGAGAAACATACCCAAAACGGTGTAACCTCTTCACATGGTTTATGTGACCTATTGACTTAGTGGAAAAACCAAACCATGTTTAGGGAACAAAATGTCCATGAATGGAATACAGGACACCGTTGGAATATTTCATTTTTGTCACTCAACAGTCATTTTATGGCCATTTGGAATGGTCCACTTTTTTATGGTACACCCTATATATATATATATTCAGAATATTTAAGGCAAATAAGGGTGAAAAGAATAAGTTTCTCAAAGAGGTCAGCAAGACAGCTACCACAATTGAAAGTTGTGTAAAATGATATACAGCTGTTTCCTGGGAGGGTAGCCTACTGATGACCGGGTGATATTTCTGACCTTCCAAACCATCCTTTGTTATGGAATCAAGACAAAGACCAATAACAAATAAACTTCTACCTGTTTCAGAAAGGCTGTAAAGTCTGGTCTTTTGCTGAGCCTGCAAAATGGATTTGTTGGAGATATAAGTGTTGTGGTTTGGGAACTCCGTGAAGTCAATACAAAGAAAACATAGGGACTGAAACGAAACCAAGCATTTTGTTCGAGATATCAGAGAACTCATGATTTTCATGTTTGGGATTTGTGGACGTAACTGTAGATAAGTTTCGCCCTTCCACTCTTTTAATGCCTACACATATCCCACTAACTTTATTCGTCTGCTAAGTAAGTTTTGACTGTGAAATTGACAATTGGGTGACTTTATTGTTTACATGCCCTTGTGATCATCACATTGCTATTGGGTGGCAAGTAATGTTAATTATGGCCTATCTTCCAGTGAGTCTGACTATTACCCAACTCTACCTAACTGCTCACTTTATTAGTTTCTCCAGGGGTTGGATGTCAAGGCAGATCGCTGTTTCTCAATGCACCTTTTTTTTATGACTTCTGTTTTTTTATCGCATATAGTAAAGTTACTGTAAATCTCATCTTTAGGGTTATGGAGCACCAGGGGGATATGGCCCACCCCAGCAAGGTGCCTATGGTGCACCTGCTCCTGCTGGCTATGGCGGGCCTCCACCAGGGGGTTATGGAGCCCCTCCGCCTGCAGGTTATCCAGGCCAGCCTTTTGGACAGCCAGGTTAGTTTAAATGTTTGTATTAAGTTAGTGTAGTTAAATGCTTATATTGAGACCCATTCTAAGCTGGGTTTTTGCCTTATCTGGCCCCGCAGAAAATTGCAATAATTGCATTTAAAATACCAAAAACTGCATGCAAAAATGGCAAAAAGTTTTAGTGTGAAGAATTTATATCTTCTTTTATTTTTTATTTTTGGTGTCGAGAAGTTTTACACAAATATTTTGAAGACCTTTGTTAATCCATTCAGAGGTGTGTAAAAAATTTTTAAAAATTGCTCGGTATCATTATTACCACGATAGGATAAATTTGAAATCCTGGACATAAGATTCTGTAGGATAAATTTGAAATCCTGAATGTAAGATTGTGTAGGATCATTTTGAAATCCTGAATGTAAGATTGTGCATTTAATCATAACTTTAACATTAAGATCTGACATTTTTAAACATCTTTTTTTTTTTTAATGAACAGGATTCGCTCAGCACCCTCCAATAGATCCACAAATCCAAAGTTGGTTTGCATCAGTGGATGGTGACAGATCTGGACGAATAACAGCTGCTGAGCTTCAGAGGGCTTTAGTGAATACAAACTGGTCGCATTTTAATGCTGAAACCTGCAGGCTTATGATAGGTATGGCAGTATAAATTTTCTATTTCACCATTTTATCACTTTTCCACCCAGTAAAATGATACATAAGTTTACAAAAAAAAGTTACCACTTTATCCATCTCTGAAGGTATATTTGTATTAAGTTTTTAACCGAAAACTGAGCGTAGGCCGTAAGAACAGCGCCACTAAAACGGAGGCAATTAATGTTAATAATCTTGCCCAAAGGTTAAATCACAATGCCCTTACTGGAGATCGAACCTGTGAGCTTTCGGTTGCAAGCCAACGTACGGCCCACTACTCCACTGTGACCTTTGAGAGAGAAAAAGTTAGTATTACTTTTAAATGAATGGAACACCCATGTTAGCCAGCTATGTAAAATGCATGACATTGGAATAACAAAATGCTCTTGCTTGGAAATTATAGATGAAATGAAGACAAGAAAGATCTCAAGATTCTCTCAAATGAAAAATCATAATAATAGCAGAGACAACAGCAGTGAAATCTATGAGCAAACTGGTTGAGACAGCACAAAGCAGAAAGCAGCCATATTATAGTGGCTCTTTGTGATGAATTATGATTAAGGATCTGCATTTGAAGACCAAGATCACTAGGGATCACAATAGACAGAGACGGAAAATTCTTCTCCATGACTTTTAATTATCTTGTGATACTGACATTTAGAATTAGTTGATAATGATAGAAAGAAACTGCTGTGTTGAGAAAAGGTACAATCCAAAGCATGCTGACCATGATCTTCAGCATACTCACATTTGATTCATGCCCCAGCTCGATTAGATAGGCCCACAAACATGTTGTAGGGTAACAAATTATCTAGATCTAGATTTACGTCATCCCTTTCATGGAAAGCCTGCATTTGCCCAGACCGTTCTATTACAAAAGTGTTGTCAAATCTTCAATTAGGCCTAGAGATGTACTGTGATGGTGCATGTTTTCTGTGTGGTAAGGGCATGCCAGGAGCCTTGGGCCTATATGGACATTTAGATGGCAAACATGGGACACACAACTTGACCAGTGAGAGGGAGAACACAACTGCATCTCTAAATAGGGCCCATATCTACACTGTTTCAAAATGATTAGTCAAAGGAGGTTGGAAACAGTATGCACCATGTATTTTGTCTAAAACAAGGAAGGCAAGAGTATTACAGGATTATGTGTTGGTGTATGTGTGTGGTGTGTGGGTTTTTGTTTTTTGGGGGGGGGGGGTGGACGCAGATCTAGTATTTAGACATGAAGCACATGATGAGAAGTATGTAAGTCTTCTCTGAAACTGGTGCATATCGCTGCGTCAACCGAGACTGGTTTCAACTACCCCCTCCTGCCTTTCTCTCCTCCTCCCCCCTCCCCCAAAGCAGCAACTTTCAAGTAAATGAATAAAAAATACAAACACATAAACAAATGCGGATACCAGTAGGCAATATGAAATGAAGTAAATCTATGTTTAGGGATCAGAACCAATACTAAGGGCTGCAGCTCAGTAATTTTATTTACACATGGATAAGCCCCATAGAAATGGTATAGACGTATGTATCTCTATAGTGGGACTCACTTACTACTGGAAATTGTTGATGGTCCCATTACCTCTGTTGTGTACAAGTTCCACTGTATAATGATAGGCTATGTGTTAATCTTCAACTGTTAAGTATTTTAATTCCCATTGTCATACAACTACTGTGCATCACTTCTCATGCCCATGGTGTACAGTAGGAACAGTGAGTTGGATATTTGTAGAAGTAATCTAGGCATATGTTCAAGGTGGTGATTGTGTCTGATTTTGTTGTTGACAGGAATGGACTTTTAAATATACATTCAAGGCCAATCCTACAGTCTCTCTCTTGAGAGCTGTTGATGTTGTAGAAAGATTTTGTTGTTGTCATTTTTACCAGCTTCTCTGAAGGACCTGGTGCTGACTATGTTTTACCCTTACTTCTCACTTATTTTCTTTCATCCTCCAGACATTGCATTGTCTGTGTTCCTCTTTCCCTTGCTTCCTGTCCTATTTTCTCAAAAGCAATGTGATTTAGAATCTTGAAAGTGTATGAGCTGTAGATCAATCCCTTATTTTGTTTTCCAATTATCTAAGCAATTTGCAATTTTTAAAGTAACAATAAACAGACGAAGGAAATCTTGTTCTGAATTGTGAGAAGGCTATTCAACTCAAAATAGTTGAGCGATATTATTGGATAATTATTGGATTGGAGCCAAAGATGTCATCGGTGTCGCAAGCAAACTACTTAAGTCCATTTGAACTTCAAAATGGATGTATGTGGTTTGCTTGTGACACTGACGATATTGCTTGTCTGAAGCCAGCTAAAAGATGGTTACAAGCTTCAGACAAACTGGCCCTATGTCAGAAATTATAAGTTAAAGTTTGAAGTCTTTTAGTTGTAGTAGAAAGAAACATCATCCTGAAGCCAGAAAATAAGCAGTCTGGAGTCAGAAAATTATGGTCTGAAACTTTGTTTACATGCCATTTGCCAATCCCAATACTGAAATATTAATTTGAACAAGTTCTAATACATTTCACTTCTAGACATTCTTAAAAGATATACATGCCTATGAGATGATAAATTATAATATCCACAGACCTTAAAAGTTGTTTTTGGTATTACTGTGGAGCATATTTTATGTGTTTGGAGGTGATTCCCCAACTGATATGCAACAAGATAATTCTCCCTATGAAAACCCCCCCAATATTTTTCTTAAAATTCATGAAAATTTCAGGTATGTTTGACAAAGACAACAGTGGCACAATAGATATACATGAGTTCCAAGCATTGTGGCATTACATTCAGCAATGGAAACAAACATTTGACAGATATGATTCAAACAGGTCCGGGTCAATTGAAGCAGTGGAGTTGCAGCAAGGTTAGTACAGACATGCCAACGAAGGTTATTGTAGGTAGTTTTCAATTTCTACCTACTTTTCACATTCTATGTGTGTGTGTGTGTGTGTGTGTGTCTTAGAAGGGTGATGGAGGTTTATGAATTTGAAGGGAAGTATCTTTCAATTAATGAAATGATTTAGCAGGTGAATATTGAGTTATACTGCACCATTCTCCCCTTTCCCTTTTAACTTGAATCAGTCAGGTTTCAAGCATTAAAAGTGTCATGTTCTGTTAATAAAAACAGGAACTAGCTCTGAATTCATTTATTCATATTTTTTTTTCAGGATTAAAAATGAAGTCCTATGATATAAAAGACATTGTAATAGTAGAATTGTGAACCGATCTGTTGGAAAACAAAAAATCAGTCCATTGTGAAATTCCACAAATGTAATTTTCTTGTAGGCCTACTCAATTTTCAGTCCTAAAATCCTTACACATCTAAACAAAATTTTGTTTTTTAATTAAATGTATCCAAATATTCTGCATTGATTTTATAAATATACAGTGGAATCCACTTAATACAACATTGTTGGGACCACCGGTATTATGTCCTATTAACTGAATGTCATACTATGCATAACAATAGAAAATAAGAGGAAAATACTCATGAATTACGTGTATGTACATGTTATAACATTCACAAAAAATGTGTAGTAAGCCTACTTATGCTCTAGTGTTGGGTTAGGCATACTGTGTTAATGTTACACTCAGGTAAGCCATACTTATCAGCTAGTAGATGTATGCACCTATGGCCATTTTTGCCTTACAATCATTGACTCTGACCAAATCGGGATATCATATTAAGCAAAATGGGCAAAATGTTTGTCATGTTAAGCAGTAATTTCTCACTAAGGATAAATAAAGAATGAATCGGGACTTTGAAATTACGTCTTATGAACCAAAATGGCGTATCATCCGATGTGGTATTAAGTGGATCCCACTGTATTTGCAATAAATATACACAGGTGCAAAAGACCTGCTCTGCAAAATTGTCTTTGTTTTAAGGCTATCCCAACTTCTACTGGATTATATTTTATACTGAATTATTCACAATTTTATAAGCTTCCATTGTGATGTTTATTTTTCGAATCTTATAAATCTTAAACCTGTTTTACAGTGATTGTAGGACATTTCAATTGAAATTTTTATTGTATTAGAATTCTAGAATCTTTCTGTAACATTTTTTAGACAATGCCTCTTAGCTATACCAACCTTGAGTTGTTTTTACTACGGTCGGCTGAATCAACACCACCTAAACCTGTCAATGACGCGTTGAAATTTCACAGTATATTGCGATCAAAGAAAACAAGGAGAGGAAAGAAAGAGGGGAGGAATAGCCACAACAAGACAAATTCTAAATTACTTACCAACATTTCAGACAAACTTTGAAGCCATAACAAAAGCTGTACAGGAACAGGTCTCTTCCACGCGGAAACAGAGCACAATCACTCAGCTTTTTCCAAGCAAAGGACAGACTGTGAATAAATGATTGGTTCATTTCATGGTTCACCATTTACTATTCCCATATAATAATACATGTATATAACATATATGTTCTTGTTCTCTCGTAGTCGTACCTGTCTGACATCTAAACGTCTTTTATAATTCTGAATAAGTACATGTACTGTATGACTCATTCTCCAAAGGTGGCGTTTCAATAAGGTAACCCCCTATTCATCTTGAAAAATCGTTTTTGTCATGCAAAAACACGCTAAACGAGTTTACTATCTTGAGGCTGAGAGATTCAAGATAAAACAGAGATAATTTCAAGTCAATTGACCTCCAAATATTGAGTTAACAAAGCAAAACGCATGAAAATTCGGCGATTTTGGCACTGGATTTTTGTTGCATGTAATGGATGCAATCTTTGAAGTCCTATAAAAATTGTAATTCAGCAAAAATCATGGATAACAATAACATAGCTGATATCAAGAGAATGGGAATCAAATTTCTTCACTAAACCTTTGTGACAGTTAGACTTTCAATGTAAAATATGCTATAAGTGTGTAAATGTGTGTGTTCAGACGTCATGGGCTGTGTCAGATCATCATCATGATCTATGCTATGCATTTGAACCTACAAATGCACTGATTTATTCAATTTAAATGTTATTGGTGATATTGAGGTCTAAAACAATGAGTGTTGGCCAGAAAGAGCAAACAAAAATGTATCATTACGGAATTAAAGGCCCTGAGGCTAGGTGTGTGTTCACTCTGTCATTTTATGACGTCGGAGATCAGCCATACCAGGCGGTAAGTAAGAAGAGTTGATTCTCAATATCACTATTGAGTTTCAAGCTTTTAGACTAACATCCAAGAATGGACACTTGTGATACCTTAAACAGAGCCGGTTGTCAGAAGGAAGTCCCTTTGTTTACTGGGTCACTCTGTGTGTCAGAGCGAGACATTGGCCCTCGCCAGAAAATCTGTTACAATCTTGCTCGCTCAGACCCATCGGCCCCTGGATTTGGTTTATATCTCCCAGTATATAACTCACTAATCTTCCTGCTACTGTTTCATTCGCTTTTGACTTGGCATTCATCTCTTATGAGTTAAAAATGACAACAACAGGATAAGTTAGACAAACTTGTGATTAGGTCTATATGACGTTGAAAACGTTATCCCGTGCTTTAGTTATTTTTTAAGTGTTGTTTGTTTATATTTATATGTTTTTGAATGTTTGATAGCTTAACATCATCAATTTCTTGGATTTGTTTGAAATAACAATAAAAGTATGGTATCCGACGTCATGACCATGGGGAGGACCAGGGTCATCGTGACATTGGAGATCGGAAACCTCGGTCAGATGACGTCGAGTAACATTTATTAGCCTATTTAGCCTACTTGTCGTGGATTGATTGCCATTTCTTTTTAAAATGAGATTATGTTTTTAAATGATCACACTTCATCTGTGTTGCTTTGAAAAGATTGTATTGATCAGGTATTTTCGTGAATTTATACCACTTAAGCGGCATCCGATCTCTTGATTTTAGAATGACAAATACTAACTTAAGTCGTCATGACGTAGGAACCAAGCCTACCCGGGCAGATTATTATGTCGAAGTATTAGTGTGTGCTATGTGCGTTCATGCTTATGCTATTCCTAGAGAGAGCGGTGAGGGATGGGAGGGGAGCGGGGACGGGCTCCTGCTGACTTCACGCGCTACCGTACATTGTGCTTTAGATGTGCAAGTCAAAGTATAATACAGTTGACAATATGTGGTCATGTTTATGCGTGAGAGAGAGAGAGAGAGAGAGAGAGAGAGAGAGAGAGAGAGAGAGAGAGAGAGAGAG
>JAOYNN010201999.1:0-10756 GCA_025770095.1 Goniobranchus kuniei
AGTTCTACGGGCGGATACTTGGCATCGCCAATTTTAGTTTCTTGTTAGTTATTCATGTATTTTAATTGTTATAGGGGTCGACAGGAAAGATAGAAGGCAAACGCAGTAGAGGAAGACAAAGAATAACTTTTATTGCCAGTCTTAATTCATTGGCAGTACAGAATGATCGCAACAATGACCTTATACGGTTGGCTGAGGACAGGTATGAGTGGAGGAACATGATCGCCAATGTCCGTTTCAGACAAGGTACCTAAAGAAGAAGGGGGCGACACTAACACCCCCCTCCCCCCACCCATTTATACAGTTTCACCCACATCCACGTCTTACTCGCAGAAATGCATATTTATCTCCAATGGATCAGTGAATTGAACGTGGAACGTTAATCTGAGATCTAGGTACCTAGCACGAAGTGATTTAGTCTTATATTGAAGAAGCCTATAGAAACAGATTTGGAGTCTGTTCGGTTAGAAGTTAACAAGTATGTCTGAGCTAAGCACGCCTCAAGGAACCGTCCGTCACTGTGATCAAGATTTGGTCAATGCCACGAGGGAATCGTGTCCGTGGGTACTCCTGATATATTTGTATTGTTTACCCAAGGTGAGAAGGATCTGTGCGCCTTTTTACTTTTTTCGCCTCCAGTGTAAATAAGTAGCCGGATGGAAGGTGCGAATAAATTATACTTCACCGGAACCGGGAGGTTGCGGGTTTGAAGCTCGGCAGAGTGGTACCTAAGACTTTAAAATTGGCAATTTAGTAACCGTCTCGATTGGGCGCTTAACATTAAGGGGGAACAATTCTAAGACTGGTCGGCCTGGTGTCAGGATACTGTGACTGGTGAGCCAATCGAGTTGTAGCGGCAAAGGTCGTTGTATATCCTACGGTATTGTAAACCACTACTACTCTTCTTTTTCGTCTTCTTCTTCTGCTGCTGCTGCTGCTGCTACTGCAGCTGCTAGCACTGCTGCTGCTCCTTCTCCTTCTTCTTCTTCTCCTCCTCCTCCTCCTCTTCTTCTTCTTCTTCTTCTTCTTCCTCTTTCCATCCTCACAACTTCAGTGCATTTTTGCCCCCACCCCCGATTTCTACCATCCATCGTACGGGTTATGGTAATCCACTCGTCCCAGCGCCAACAGGTTGATTGGTTAAAAGAGAATGAACTTGTTTGCGTTCTAGATATGGGTTAAGTCATATCGACGTTACTTTATTTTCTGCCATGGGGTCGTTATCCTCGTGCAAGACACACCAGTATCTTTCCGCCTGCTCCCGTGTTTATTGTGTGTTGCTGGCATCCTCCTTTGGAATACAGGTTTAGATCTAACACATGAGTTCAATGTCGGAGCAGCAGCAGTATCATCATCATCATCGTCGTCATCATCATTATTATTATTATTATTATTATCTAGTAGTAGTAGTAGTAGGATAGGAGAGAGAGAGAGAGAGAGAGAGAGAGAGAGAGAGAGAGAGAGAGAGAGAGAGAGAGAGAGAGAGACTCATCGGACGTATAGAGAGCAGACAGACGCAGACAGACAGTCGGAATGCAGATGGATTTAAGGAACAGAGGTGGGTATCAGTTCTCGATTTTAAAATTGCGAAGTTGTCAACAGAGCTTCTTGTCACATATTCTTAAATCCATGTTTTGATGGTATGATGATCTTATTCTGTAAGGCCTTGTAACGATTCTAGATATTCAGCATGCATTGATTGTCATAATTTCCTGATGGGATAAAGAATCTTGGCTCTTGAAATCTGGAAATGCTCTTAACAAAAGGTTCCTTTGCATACTGCCCATTAAGGTTGAGAAAGTATATGATTGAAATGACCTGACCAGGGATTAAATATTTACAGTTTGTAAAATGGAATTCGTACGTCGTCATGGACTATAGCAAACCTCATCCTTCAAGTTTTTGTTTGCATGAGAGTCGGTCAATAGGGTGAAGGGTCATAGGAAAATATATTGAGCTTAATGTCAAATTTTGTGGTTTTAATTTCCACAGGTAAATTAAAGAAAAAGATTCTCAAAGGATAACTATAAAGCCTTGTTTGATGTAGCTGTTAACGTGTAGAGAAGATACATTGTCATGTTCACGATGGCACTGGGCTGGAGGTAACTCCCATCTCAATCCACATTGCTACAGCGATTGCAAAATGTCTTTAGGTGCCATGAATAACGAAATTCCATATACCTAACAGCAAGCCATATTTGGAAATAATAATTTCAGCTCATGACCTTTGTTTTCCGAAATTCCCCTTTTCTTTCTTTTTTCTGTTTTTCTTTCTTTTTTATTATAACAGATATGACCTTGTATGATTCTGATATTTATCTTGTACGAAGGAAGGTGAAACATGTTTTGGGAGGGGTGAGGATGAAAGCTACCTAATAACATCAGATGGTGAATGCATAGGTGTAATAAGAAAAAAGAATAGCCATGGCCAAAGATATATTCCAAAAAATGAAATCAATACTGACAAACAAAAACAGGAATGAACGCCAAAATTGGATAACGAAAACATATGTATGGTCAGTCCTACTATGTGGATGCGAATGTTGGACATTAAACAAAGAAACTGAAAAGAAGTTAGAAGCAGTAGAGATGTGGTTTATTAGAAGAATGATGAGGATATCATGGACCGAATAAAGATCTAATGAATCAGTACTGAAGGACGCGAACCTTGGAAGGTCTTTAATCAAAACCATTAGACAGAGCCAACTACAACTTTTAGGACACATTTGCCACCACAAGGGTTTACAACATAATTCTAGCCATAGCAGGAAAGATCGAAGACATTCGTTAAAATGCCTGTATTTATCTTATTTATCAACCGACCCTTTTCAAAAAATTGTAATACAATATGTAGATTTAATAGTATTAATTAGTTGCCAAAGTATTTTGTAAATAAAGGAATATGTACGGAGATATAAGTGTTTAAAGTTGGGTGCGTTGGTTTTTTTTTTGGTTCACCCGATATACATACATGTTCTCTCTACTTCGATTACTCTATTTGTACACACACAATTTAATCTTTTTGAATGAATGTATTCGATTCTAATCACAATAGTATATGATTTTAACTAACATGACATATTATGCTTAATTTTTTTTCTTTTGGAATTTTAGTGATATATACACATCTCTACTTTTAACTCAAATATTTGTATCCTATCAATATCTCCCTGATATTTGTTTGTTGTCATTGTAACACGAAAACAATATTCCCACCAGGACAATAAATCTTTTGAATTGAATTGAATTGAATTGAGGAAGTAAAAAATGAGTATGTGACGAATGTAAAATGAGAGAAGGATGAGAAAAACAGGAAGAGGAATGCACAAACACTCTTCCCCTCTTCGTCACCTCCTCCTCGTCCAACTCCTCTACTTCTCATTCTCATCCTCCCTTCCTGCTCCTCCTCTTCTCCTCCTCCCCCTCATCCTCTTCCTCCTCCTCCTCCTCCTCCTCCTCCTCCTTCTTCTTCTTCTTCTTCCTTCCCCTCTTCCTCCCCCTCCTCCCCATCCTCCTCCTCCACTTTCTTAACACCAGGAAAACAATACCACTTTCAACTGCAACTTGTTAAATATGTCTCAATGAAAACAACTTGTCGAACATTAACAACATAAAGCCAAAGCATTGAAAACCAAATCATGGAAAACAAAGTATATAATTGTAAATTTCACTACTTCTATCCACAGGTACATGTAAAAATTTGAATACACTTGGTGAATACCAATGTTACTGTGATGAAAACTATACTGGCATCAACTGTGAGGTGGCGTTGACTGATGCATGTACAAGCGTACACTGTTACAACTCGGGTGTCTGCGTTGTGGTTGATGAAACCGAATTTGTATGCATTTGCTCTCCAAATAGTGGTTTTACTGGACAATACTGCAACATTCCTATTGGTAAGACTTCTGAGGTTCTGTTGTAGAATGAGAGCTCTACATTCGATCCAATGGTAACGCCATGGTCAACGTTTGGGTCTCCAGATTCTAATCGAACCACAGTGTTACGAAATATACATTGAAAATGAAAATGCAAGACATACAAGGAAAACAACATATACATTACACAAACACAATTCTTCAAACACTTTAGAGTCTCTAATTTGAACAAGAGCTCGTCAAACGTGCAAGGTTTAAAAAACGAAAAGAGGGCCAAATTGTTTTTTTTCCTTCTTTACAAAACTTTAAAAGGGTGTGGAAGGTATGAATGTTTGGGAGGTCAGTGATGTGATTTCATAATCTCGAAAAATAAGTTGGCCGAGTCCGGACCCCTCACCCCTCTCTTCCAAGGGATTTGGGTCAGAGCACGTATATATTTCTGAGAAATGTATATTGAGTCAAGTACTTCTACAGCACTTTAGTTGAAAAGTTCATTTCCTGCTACCCGAGGAGTTGAGAGGCGATTCGGAATGAAATGGCCTTTTAGAAGATAAACAGCCAGTAGATAACGTACTCCTGGCTCATTATAACATATTTATGTGACTAGAAGATGAGTCGGAAAAAAGGGACGCTAGTAGTAATAGTTTTATTGAAGTTTTACATTATGCCTTCCACATAAGTCATGTGGTCATGCTGCTCGAAGGTACTTTGACCTATAGAAAGGAAACATTTTAGTCAAAACATTGAGAAAAGTTGAGGAACAAATAAAAGATAAAAATGGGGATGACTAGTTAGAACACACATAATTTTCTCTGAACGATATACATGTACATGTAGATTCAAAATATTGTACAAACTGTTTGTGGAATTAAAGTAATGACAGTCTCTAAAATAGCTTTTTTCCGTGTTCTGCAGGTTCTGGTTATTGCCGCCAAGAGCAAGACTCAGTTCCAGGAAGTCATTTGTTCTGGACAGACACACCAGTCAATGACACAAATTTACAGCTGTGTCCAGGAAGTGCTCTCGGTCTGTTTCCATAAAATTCACAAAGTAAAACACTTAACAACGCATTTGCCTAAATCAATTATTGATAGTAAGGTGGAACGTCTATGTTTAGAATTTGCATTACTTTACCGTCTAAACGTATTTAACTATTGGAACACAATAGAGACTAAAATGCGATGTAGACAGGACAAAAGACATTTACATTTTCTTGCAAAACAATGATTTATTAAACCGGAAAGGGTATCGTCCTCTAACATTTTAGATTACTACACAATTGACACTTGGCTGGTGTCCTGTAAAATGACCCAGCAAAACCTTTCTTGCCATTATCATTGTAGGCCTGATTCATTCAAATGGAAATTGTCAGTTTCTTTATGGTATCATGAGAATAGAAGCATAAAGAAAATGTGCAATACATCACAAAAAGCTGTGCAAATTAAGAAGATTATAAAATTAACTCTCGATATCCAAAGAATCATGGATATACAGATGCCATACAAATAATTAATTGGAAATACATGTATACTTATATACAATATCAAATCAAGAAAGTTAGTTTTGCATCTATTCTTACGTCCTATCTTTCTTTAACTCTTCCAGTTGTGTGTTATCGATTTGCCCTTTTATATTTGAAAAAGGTCATTGGTCCGAAAGCTTATTAACATGTTTTTTTTGTCCTTTCATCCCCTCATTTTAAAGTAACACTAAACATTATGTACTTGTGCACATTGATCTAGATGCTTAGTCACTAGTAGCATATTTGTATTTAACAGATGCCAGTATTGCCAACCCAGCAACATGCATTATTTTGTTTCTATTCATTTATTGAAAGTACACACTTGACTTCATTTGTTTACCCCTTTTTGCGTCTAACAGGCAACGCTTCTCGTCACTGTCTTTCGGATCCTTTCTCACCAACTGGCGGCATTTGGACTTGGCCAGACTTGTCTATGTGTGTCAGTCCTCAGGTGTTCCAGCTGTCCGTTGATGCCATGAATCTGTTAGATTCTAGCTCCATGCAGAAAACATCCATTGCCAACATCACTTCCAGACTGCTGAACGTTACCAAGCCCATAGTTAATGCTGCCCCGGATTTGCCGTCGTTGTATCCGGGTGATCTGCTACTAACGGCTGACGTTATGAAGACTGTGTCTAAAGCTGCTGAGAGTGTAAATATTTATGGCACCAAGGAAGCCATGGATATTACGAAGGTACCAGTTCTTTGACAGTATGTGCAACAATGCATATAATTTTTTTTTGCCTTGGATGACATTCGATAATCACCCCTGTTTCATCATCAGATGTGAATGAGAGGTTGATATCGCAAAATGAAATATCTTTATCTCAACACATCTGCAAGCAGAATACCACGTTATTTCAACAAACACCACAAAGCACATATAACACCAGAAATAGTAATTCAGAAAAATTTGCAATGCCATTTACAAGAACATATACATACAGAAACTCATTGTTTTCCCCGGACCACATCGGACTGGAACAATCCCCCATTGGAAATTATGGACAAAGAGTACATGATATATTTCAAGAGAACACTCGTAGGGCCATTTTAATGGATGTGATGTCATAATATTACTATGTATATGTATTCATTTGCATCAATAGGCGTAACGCCTTTTGAATATTAAGCCTTTCAATTTCAATTTCAACCTAGAAAACAGAAGTGATGAATGTAAAAAGGCTAAATTGCTCCGAGTAGTTTTTTAGAAAACGCGCCTTTATTAATAAACATCAGCTTTGTTACCTTCTTTTCTGCGTGCTGAATTTTTTATGACATATTTACAGACATCCCAAAAGAAAAAAACATCATTGACAAATGAAAAATACAATTCTGCAATTTAAAGTTGTAATGACACGCATCTTGGCTGACTATTTTAATGCATCTAAAGTTGTTGAACAGATGAAATTGGTACGAAACAGCTTTACAACTGGAGTAACAGAAAACCTTACCCGAGTCACCCACTTCAAGCTCTTTACAAACTTCAAAGAAGTTTCCTTGAAACATAATGTCGGCTGAAAATGTCCTTCTGATTATAGATCATAGCATTGGCGTTTAATATATCATTATCACCATTGCCTTCATGACCCTGGCTCAGGATATAGGCCACCAACAAATACTTTCTATTCCTCCCTGTCCCGAGCCAGTTTTTTAATATCATTCCAAGTCTTTCCATTTCTCCGTATGTCATCTTCTCTAACTCTTCTCCAAGTTCCCCGTGGACTCCCCCTCGATCTCTTGCCCTAGGGTTGCAATCCAGTGCTTTCTTTGAGATACTACTTTCATGTTTCCTAAGTGTGTGGCCGATCCAACGTCACCGTCTCTTTCCGCTTTCATCCCTTACAGAAGTTCGTCTTGTATGTTGCCATACTTCTTCATTTGTGACTTTGTCTTTTCCATCTATCTTCAGAAGTTTCCTTAGGCATTTTTTCTTTAAAGCCTGGCTCCTCTTGATGCTGGTCTGAGACGCATTCCAGGTCTCGAATACATTTAGCAGAACTGACTTAACATTAGATTTAAAGAGTCTAAGTTAGTTCGAAGTGTGATATCTTTTGTTCTCCAATTTTGCTCAAAGCTTTGAAAGCAGCCTGTGCTTTTCCAATGCGTGTCTTGACTTCAGCTTCTGTCATTCCCTTGCCATCAATTATACTCCCAAGATAACAGAAGGACTCCACCTCCTCCAGTTTCTTATCTTCTATTTTGACTCCCTCTCTTTGCACTGTATTTATTCTCAAAACTTTTAACTTTTGTGGATGAATCTTTAGTCCAATTTTGACAGCTGGTATAACACCAACGATTTTGTTTGGATCTGTTCCTGTGTATGCGAAAGGAGTGCCAAGTCATTTGCAAAATCCAAATTATCCAGCTTTGTCCAAGGGTCCAAGCGATCCACTGAATACCATGTTTTATGTATAGACAGGAAGTATTGTCGTGACATGTGCCAGGTGCATTGGTATCTAGTTTGTGTCATGAATTTTATAAATATACTTATCAAAGTGTTTGCTTTTAAAACAGAATTTAAAGAGCAAAATAACAATTTCATTTGTACATTCCTTTACAATTTCGATACATATCCTATATACACATTCCTTCAAGCTAAATTATATAAGCCAGTTCAAGACATCTAATTTGCCTCAATCTTCCAGCAATACACCTCTGCTGTGGATAATCTGGTGGATCCTCGAACCGAACCAACCTGGAGAAATGCGCGCGCAGTAAGTATTTCATCACGTATTATTAATTTTATAATCCCACTAATGGAACAAGAGAACATTAGATTAACCAACAGGTCCTCAATGATGGTTTAGGCGTGGCGACATTGACAAGCAAGGTATATTAAGACACAAAATTAATTACTGCTGAGCGTAGAGTATACAGAGCAAGCAGCAGATTCCTCATTTCTAGATACAGGCGTCTACTTACTTTACCTACTAGTCAGATTCCTCATTTCTAGATACAGGCGTCTACTTACTTTACCTACTAGTCAGATTCCTCATTTCTAGATATAGGCGTCTACTTACTTTACCTACTAGTCAGATTCCTCATTTCTAGATATAGGTGTATACTTACTTTACCTACTAGTTATCAATTGTGCACCTTCATGAAGTGGGGAGGGGTGGGATCGGGAATCGTTTGAGGAATGTTTTCCTTGATCCAACATTATGATTCAAATTACAGACCTTCCATTCACAAGATAAGCGTTTGATCATTCGACCACCGTCGACACTCATCAAATTAACACGAAATGATCTTGAAATTAAAGTATATAACCATGATACATCGTCGTTTTTATGATTTACCCTAACAAATTATCAACGTTAAAGAAAACACTTTATAATTAATTGATCTGCAATTAATTCTAACAACACAAAGCCTTGGAGTTTCTTAAACTAAGAAACAAAGCCTTAGAAACATTTTTTTATGGGAAATAAAAAGTTTGATTTAATTTTGTTGTTGATGAAAATACATACATTAAGAATTTATGCATGCCACTTATCTCTTCATAGCATCTGGTCCAAAATCGATTGAGTTCTGTCATCGAGGCAACGCAAAATCTCATTGGAGTACTCCTGAAAAGGAATCCAATGTTGCGTGTGCAAACTGGGACAGTGCGAAAAGTTGGCGGAAATCGTATGGGTGGAAATGCTGACGTTGTTGTATCGCTGACTGCAAGGAATATTGGTAATACTACCATACATGAATGTATCGAATTTATCTCTTGATCTTATTTTAGTGGGATGGATAGTCTGTGCCGTTTTGCGTTCCAATAGCATTCTGGTAAAACTTGTGGATTAGAAGAGGATTTTGAGGCCCTTGGCAATGAATAAACTTGATCTCAGTTAAAATGAAACCAATCTCTTCGACAGATTAATAGTCAGAGGATGGCTTCATCTTCTTCTATGACTTAGAGAATTGGGAGCATCCTACCCAACTTTTAAAAGTAGACACAGACAAGACTGTTTTCTACTGAAATTATATTTTCACTGATGGTGCAGAAAACATTTGTTTGCGTTGTTGCCTTGGGAATCCCCTTGAAATAAAATGCGTCACATGTTTTATGCAAGGGAAAAACGATTATTCACCTACAACAACAAAATTCAAGGTAAAAAAAAAATTAAATCATAACATGAGGCGTTAGTCAACATGTCGGCATTAAGCATAACTAGACTATGCATACAAGCATCAAAACATGTTTTAAAGCCCCGGTTTTATCGGGAAGAGATAAACATATGTGACATGAAGAATGACATAGCATGTTTTTCTACTCTAAAGATTAAAAGCAAACTTGAATGTAAGATAGTTGGTGTTACAGGAAAATATAAAGTTGGGGATTAATCCAGCAACGATACATTTCTCCGTATAAGCTAGTAACAGCTTACAAAGAAAAAGAAAAGGAATAATCAAAATATATCTACAACTGCTAAATAAATCACTATAAAGACTATATTATCATTATTACTTATAACTTAGTTTTATTGCTCTTATAAAAGTGGTTTTTATTTATGAAAAAATAGTTAAAATTAGACGATACAACACAGATGACAAAACGAAATAAAAATAAATTAAGAATTATACTTAATTTAAGTAAATAAGTGATAGAAAAAAATACATCTGTGGGCCGAGATGAGCAGGCGTTGATGTGGACAATTTCTGATTATTTTCTGATTAAATTTCTGGGTTCACGAAGGTTGAAGAATTGTTTTAAAAATTAGGATTGCTGAATCGTGGATACTGATCTGGTAGTTGCTGATAATGATTCTTAATTCATATAACGATAAAGAGGATTATGATACTTTTTTGTTTTATAAGAAAAAAGATTTCCAACAGGAGCCATGTCACTGGGGCGTCGTGCGCTGTGTCAAGTGTGATGGCAGACATTTGATCATAAAGGAAAAATGCTCACAACGGGCTCTCTGGTATGGACGATACTAGAACAGACTTGATTGACGGCACAACAGTATACAGGACGAGTTCAGATACAGACAGATAGATTTCCCTGAAAGACAGAAATCCCAACAATCTCTTACACTTTCGTTTAAAAAAAATTGTAACAGTTGGATTGATGACATAAGGGACATATCGTACTTAAAACGAAGACTTAATAAACATGACACTTTTGTCGTTGTTATATTCTTGTCATTTCTGTGAAACAGACATCTCTGTGACTCAACTCAGTCTGAACAACAGCAGCTACATGTTTCAATACAGTGGAATGACCAGCTCTGTTGAATTCTCTACCACCATTTTGTCTCAACGAGGAATCAGAAAGGGTAACATACATAGTTATGAACAAAACTCAGACAGAGAGATGGAGAGAGAGAGAGAGAGAGAGAGAGAGAGAGAGAGAGAGAGA
>JAOYNN010202109.1:0-16517 GCA_025770095.1 Goniobranchus kuniei
TGCTTTCCATGCCGACTTTACTTCTGCCAAGTCTAGAAAGACCTAGCTACCCATTTATACTGCTGGGTGAACGGGGGGCCCCGAAAAAAATCCACTGCCGGCAGATTGTATACAAGTACCTTAAATGGTTCAGGTGCAAAGGGGGGGATGTCCTGCCCTCATGTCAAGGCTTTGATATTACCTTTTGGTCTTGGTTGGCACATGTGATGGTAAAACCTTCTTCCTGTTTTCCCTTGTGCCCATTTTTAAGCCATTCTTCTTTTGCATTTGTATTTATGATACTGCACACAATTTCTTATGGCACAGGTGGGGTTGGTTGTGGAAGGGATGACCCTTTCTTTGCATGTTTGTCTGCTTCTTCGTTTCCCCAAATCTGCTCCCTTCCATTTTATAGCCAAGATCTAGCCTGAAACAACTCTTGAAAATACATGTGTGCAGCGTCAAGTTCCAGAGGAATAGCCTATCTAGGTGTTGGACGGCGACACTGAGCAAAAATTAAAGTAAAAAGATGCCCATTCCATCTGGCCTTCCCAACTTTAGATGCGTGACCGGCGAAACACAATCACAATCACAGGAAATGTTTTTCTGGCATTTCTCCCAAGGTCAAATATTTATATCTATTCCCCTGGTTCTACTGATGCAGATCTAGATCGTATCGTTATATCTCAGTCTCACAATGACATCGATAGGCAAACTTTTGTGTGGTCAAAGAATATCACAACATTTAATAACATTGGACAATAACTCATGTCCACAAAATAGCCTCAGTATCTGTTTTCAGGATATCATGAAAATAGCCATTCTGTTTCCATAATTAACCCCTCAAAGGATTTTTTTAGATTACGGGGTGGGGGTGGGGGAATGCCCCTGCAGTGCACCCTCCACTGTGGTCCACCTTCAGACCTACAGTCATTGATTGGTTTAAATAATTAATAATCAGCCTTTTCATGGGGGAAAGAGTGTTTTGCGACGGTTTTTGATGTCAGAATCAGCCTTCTGGCACCGAAAACCACTCAGAGTGGCTATTGATCAGTTTCCCCGATCAATAAGCCCATGGCTATCGATCGGTCTCCCAGATATATGAAGCTTCAATCTTGGTCATGCTCTTTCTCGAGTATTGTTATGATCATTATCAATTCATTCATGTGAATCCGCCATGTAAGTCAAGATAAAATATGTCAAGATGTAACAAAAATTCACCATCATATGAAAGTCAGAGGCACTTCAGGCCTACCATATTTCCCACGGGAAGTTACTGCTCAGTAATAGGGCAAGTAAAGGATTGGACAATTGGGTGACTAACTTTACTGTTAAACTCTCCTTGTTCATATCCAATATAATTGCAACTTTGATTTGATTTTGATTTGGCCTTTCAGCAGATTGTGGAAGTTGACAGTGTAGACTATTAATTTACATTCCAATAAACAATGTATTTATCAATAAAAGATAAAACTATTTACAGCAACATAAAAGCAGTGATATAACTTCAAAATTACTAGAAGGATAGAAGTTTTTCCTTTTCTCCCTTTCCACTATATCTAGTGCCTACTACAATGAAATCTGTTTTATTAGTGTGGAGTAAGACACTGGTATATGCATGAAATTAAGAATAAAACCACCTATCGTTGTCAATATTCATAAATTCATCTTGATCTGTTGGTCCGAAGTTCTTAAGTTATTTCTTTGCAGTGATCTACAGATTTGTGAAGCAGCATCGTGAACAAGCTCTGAACCTGCAAATTTATCAAATTTGGTTGTTGTAACTCCGCGTCATGACAAAGAATGATGCAAATGGCCAGCAAAGTAGTGAAAATGAAAGATGGGACAATGAGGACCTAGCGACCGTAAGTTAATGTGAAGATATGAACTACACTAATAATAGATGTATTTCAGTTTTACCTTTCCTTCTTTTTCCTTTTTTATCCTTCTGTACAGAAAATTTGCATTCATAAAGCTAAATAATAAAGGGGGACCTAAGTTATAAATCCCTACAGTCATCCTCCATTTCATAGCTAGGTCTGCTGAAAGATAGGCATGATTTCATAAGGTTGTCTATTGTGGTTATGGCAATGAGAGCCCACGACATTGATCATTGAACCAAATATGTCTTTATCTCACACTCATCCAACATTTGTGTGAAAGTCTTATCCAAAAAGTCAGTGTCAAACCAAGAGATGCCAAGATTCAAATTGAAGAGCTCGCAGTCTGCAGTTAAGGGCCTAATCCTGTTATGCTAACAGCAAATACTTTCCAGCCTGTCTGAATAATAATAATGATGATAATAATAGTAATAATAATCATTATCATCATCATCATAATAAAGAGTATTTAAATATGTGTAATAAAATCATTGAAAGACAATTAATGCCCTAATCACTTACAATATAATGATTGCACTAATACAATGCACTCCACTCAATTCAACATCTCATAATTCAACATTGCCCTTAATTCAACACACTTGAAAAGTCCCTCCCTGCATGCTATATAGCTTTTTGTTCCTCATAATTCAACATTCTTTAATTTGACATGAGTGGTCAGGTCCCTTTGATCTCAAATTATCAGGTGTGCACTGTACACATACATGTAAAAGTACAACAAACAATACATGAATTATCAGGTCAAAATAGTAGATAAACAATTCATTCATATAACAAATCGTTAATCATATAAGATACACATACTTTATAAAGGAATAGTACATTGCATTAAGTTACCTTGGATTTATCGAGTTTGGGCTCCACAAAAGCTGGCACTGTACAGGACATTGACAAATTGCATTCCCCAAACCAAAGACAAATACAAGATACTCAACCGTTGATACACCACGTGATGTGCAGCTTCACATTGAATTACTCTTATATGAGATTCGTTCCGAAAGTAATGCAAAAGATGGCATAATTTTTAAACCAATCAACATTTTTAGAATCTGTAAGCAATGTGCAACAGCTTAAACTTACCAGCTTTGTGCTAAGTCTCAACACTGTAATTGAATGCTAATGTTGCTACAACAAAAACAAGGTGTCTACCCCTTGAAAATTTACCAAAGTTGGCGGTCAGAGGAGTCATTAGATTCCTCAAGTAAATGGAAAAATCAAACCGAAATTCATGAGGACATTATTGCCACATATATGGTGAGAATGCTGTTAGCAAAAATCAAGCATATCATTGGTGTCGTTTGGTTAAAGGAGGAAGCATGGTGAGACTTTTAGGATGGTAGCCATTCCCCTGATTTTTGTGCACCTATCCATCCTAAGAAAGAAACTTTCAATACAAACAAGAAAGAGAGCCCTCCAGTGCTATATTGTTCCTATTTTCCTGTTAAGAATTGAAACTTGCACTTTCACCAAGAGGATGACAGAGAGAATAAAAGCAGTGGGGATGTGGTTTTTATGATGAATACTCAAACTCAAAGTTCCATGGATGAAGTAAGAATCCAATTCTGATAAAAGCAGAAACAGTGAGGACCTTAGTCAACAAAGTTAGTAAGATAAAGGCAAGCAACATTCTTCAGCCATGTGATGAGAAGAGAGAAAATGGAAAATCTGGTTACAACAGAAAAATTTGATAGAAAGAGGAGACTCTGATCAAGAATTGTGGATGGACATGCTTATCAGCAAGACGCCTTATGATGATGATCCATCCTTTGCTCATCACTGTTTTCATCATGGATTGAGGATGGAGGGTAGGCAGTGTATGGGTCATCATCAAGGCTAGTATGGCCTCCTTTGAACAGATAACACCAATGATATACCTGCTTTTTGCTCATAGCATTTCACATTGGAGGTCAGAAGTTTGACACAGATAAAACCTTTATTAATGTAGTGAATGAATGGATGGCAAAGCTTGACAAAAGTTTCTTCAGGGAGAGCATACATTCATTGCAAGCCGTTGGCACAAATGCATTGATCATCAAGGCAAGTACATCAAAAAGCAGACAAATACTATGAGGTACTTTGGTGTGAGTTAGAATGAGTTACTATAAAAAGATGTAAAGTTTAGTATGATTTTCACATTACTTTCCAAATGACCCTTATACTCATAATGTGACATTGATATCATGTTTCAAAGGCTAGTGCTATTAGTGCCTCAAGCAAGATTTTGTATACCATGATAAATGCTCAAACTATATCCAAATCACACAGTACAATTAATTATCACAGTACAATAATCACCAATCAAGCGCATTCTTGTTTAATGTGATCATTTTTTTCTACAGAATATCTTGTCATTCTAGTATCTCTTGTCATCCAATGTCATCATTGTAGTAATTATCAATATAGAAGTATGAAGGAGAAAAATTACTTTTCTCATTATTATCAAGTCTCATTATTCTTGCCGCTGTTAAAGATGATGATCCACTATATTTAGATCTCATTGACTGATATCTCTCCTCTTTGTAACTGAAGGGATGACCAATAAATGGTATCTTGATGTTTGTTCTTCCTTTTCAAAGAAGACCATGACTTCGGATCACTGAAGGTTGGGATAGGAGCCAAGATAGCTAATGAGGCCAATTCGTGCCAGTAATGTCTGTTGCAGTAGGGACAGTAGATGCTTGGACTGTAATGGGTGGGGAACAGCTCTGTCTCTCCTTCCTTTTCAAGCAACTCTGTTCCTTGTCATTGATGTGCTTTTCTTCAATGTCTGATGCTTCTGATCTCACAAGCAAGTGCCACAAAAGAATGGACTTCTGCATTCCCTTTTCATAATAATATGGTATGAAGAATGTTGCAATGCTTGAGGAACCCCTTCAAGGTGCATATGAAGCATTTATTTGATTGACCTAGTGAACATGTGCTGTTGTCAGCTGGCTATAAAGTAGTCTTCTTGAAAAATGATTGTTGAACCTACATTGGACTTGGCCGGCCCATTGAAGTCTAGAGTGCACAATTATGGCATTATACACTCTATCTCAATATGCTGGAAGAATTTGTGTCTGGTACTCTGTCCGTTGATTTGAAATGGAGCAATGTCCTGAGGCATCTCATATGAAAGGCATAAGTTGTTTAGCATGTTGGCCAAGACAGAACATGTTTAGAATGCATAGAGCAGGGATGGTAGAACAATTGCTCTGTACACTTTCAGGTTGGTTTCTAGGCTGAGACTTTGTCCTTCAATATGCCAAAGACTGATATCAAATTACCAACATACCATGTTGCATTACATACAAGCACCTCAGCAGACAAATTCACTCCAACAGTAGGGCTGTGCATAATCTAAAGATTTAGTAATCGATTACTAATTGATTTTCAGCTCAACTAATCGATTAATCAATTAATTAATCGATTAATATCCTAGTCTATGATTGACCACATAATAATAATAATAATAACAATAATAATAACAATAACAAAAACAAGCAAGTGATCATAAACCTGAAACCCCTTAGCATGTGAATAGCTATGCAGCACATCCCCCACCTCCCTCCCCGATTGAGGTATCCTGTTTGTTGAGTATTGTTCAGCCTTTGACACTTAGACTCGTCTGAGGCAGGGGAGACAGGTTTTTCCGTTTCAAGCCAGTTATCATGGATTAGGCTCTGCGTTAATTGAATAGTGTAGCCGAATAGTATTAGTCGATCAGCTTTCATCGATTATGCAGAGGTGATGATCGAAGGAGACAGGGCTGCTTTGCTGGAGGAGGTTGCGACAATCAATTAACGCTTAGACTATTCGAATAATGCACTTCCATGTGATAATCAAACTATTCGATTAGTATGATCGATTATGAACAGGCCTATCCAACAGGCAAAGGTGCTTTGTTACATCTATCTGATGATTCTTAGTGCCTTTGGCCATGCTTCAATTGTGTGCATTGCTTGACTTTAAAAACATTATCAGGGTCACTTACTATGTAGATGGACTGAGTACTTTTGTTAACAAAAGATGCAGAAAATCTTTACTTGTCATAGCAGTATACAGTTTTGTGTTTGATGAGCATTGTTAAGACTGTTTATGACTATATTAGCTCATGGGTTCCCTTTTTTTTTTTTCTTTAGCTTTTGGAGAGGTGATTTTTTTTTTTGGGTATGCAAATCATCTTTCCATATACTTACCATTTATTATCATATGTATTATGATGGCTCTTTAAATTAATTGCTCCTTTACCTTTTTTTTTTTCATCAACTTCCTTTCACTGGGGTGACTTAAATAAGTGCAGAAGAGCCTTTAAACACTAAACAAACAAAATTATCACATCTGAGTTGAACTTGGCCAAGGGCTAATATGTGTCATATTGGAAGGGATATAATAGCTCATTTTGGCTTCATTTTGTAGACGGTAGCCTTTTGTAGATCGTTTTCCATAAGACCTTAGTTTTAACTTGAAGCAAAAGTCAGGTCTGAAAATCCTCTTGAATGTGAAGTTTATTATATTTTTTTTTATAATACAAAAATGCTACTATTGAGTATGAATATAGATCTAGCTTTCTGTATCTTTTTTGGTAGCTTTACATAAAAAGTGCCCTCAAGTGCCTCATTTGTACTTGTGCTTTTTGCCCAGAGAATTTCTACACAATCACAGAGATAAGAAATAAAACTGAAAAAGGAATTTTGGTTGATATGCTGTCCTCTTTCAGGTGTTTTAGAGCTTCATAATATGAAAACAACATCCTGAAATGTAACATTTTGAAAATTTTCATATCACCAATTGTCCTTTATGGATGTGGAACTGGACCCTGAAGCATCAAAATGTGAACACATCACCGTTAAATTCAGTAGAGTTATATAATAATAATAAATGGCACTTATAAAGCACTTTACCCCATTAAAAATAGGCTCTAAGCGCTTTACAATGACATTTAAAGCAATACATTATACAATGGCATAGGACATGCATATAAAACACAATTGACATAAACATAGTTTTATAGTGATAGTAGAACTTATGTGGTAAAGCATAACACAATGATCCATGTCATGTTTAAAAGCATCAGGACGTAAATAGATAGAACTTTAAACTTGATTTTAATTCAGATAATGAGCTAGCACATCTAATGTGCTAATATGTCTATCACAGAATACTAAGAATAAAATGGGCAGACAAATTATAAATGCTTTCATTGATAGAGCTTGGCATACAAATGGAATTAGTGAAAGAAATAAGCAGGAGAAAATTTAGTTATGTTGGGCATTCAACTAAACCAGAGAAATAAAATCTACCCACAATAGTTCTTTAGGGAAAGACAAAATGAAAGAGAAAACAAGGATGGTGATCAGTGTCCTACATTTCCAAATAAAAGAAGACATTACAATGATTACATTTTGTATTGATGTAATTGGAAAGACCAGGGATAGAGACAAATGGCAGCAGATTATCAGCAGTATTGCAGCAACAATCGGACATGATGATGCTGACAGTGTGGAGTGAGTGACTATGAAGTGTGTTTGCCTTCACCAACGAAAACTGAATATTTTCCTTATTTATTTACATTTGGTTGATTTCTCATTCCTAATCAAATTGATAACCACTGACAAATTGGTCTTTCATCTAGGTCCGAATCAAAGTTCTCAAAGATCATGAGGATAATGTCACTAGTTGCCAATTTATCCAAGACTCATCTAAGGCACTCTCAGCCTCCACTGACTGTAGTGTAAGATTGTGGAACTTTAAAAGTGGAAAATGTGTACATGTCTATAAAGATTTGCATGAAACAAATATACCTGAGGCCCGGTCTATGCCTGATGGATCAAGGTATGCATGAAGTTGATTTTCTTGTCTTGTCTAAGAAGATATTTAGTATAAGGATGTCTCATCATAACTCATAAATTAGTTTTGTTTTATGTATTCTTTTATCAAGTGTGTTTGTGATGTCTGTTTTACTTCAAATTCACTTTTGGAAAAATGTATTTGACAGACTTATTATCTTGGATACAAAAAATTCTACAGTGTTTTCAAAATGCCATTCAGAACACTTCAGTATCATTTTCTACTCTTTCCCACTCAGCCATCATGGTGTCCATCCATTTTGTCACATCTTGCAACCATTGGATTTTGGGTTGCCCCCTTCTGCAGCCACCATCATCATGCCTTCCATGTTAAAAGTTGCTCCTCTTCTTTCAGCTTATCCTGCTGTCTTCAGGGTTGCTTTGTCAAATGCCACAACTCTATACTTTCCAATCTATTGCATCATCCTATTCCATCCCCACGCTAACCCTTCTATGCTAAAACTAACCTTTCTAAAGTGTCATGTCTTTTGAGTTGTCTTTAAAGACAATAAAATCTACGTGAATGTTTTCAAAGAAATACTAAATATTTGTATACCTTTCATTCAGATTCGTGTCATGTGGCTGGGACAAAAAATTAAAGCTCACTGATGGAGAAACAGGAAATTGTATTGTGAGTCCATTTTATATTAGATAATTATTTCTGAGATCATGTAAGCTCATAATTTTTAACAACTGTTTTGAAGCATTTTAATCTGAAATTCCAAACATTGAGATACAGTCATCAGTTATTTCCTATCAAGCAGTGTCTACACAATTTGGTGCCTCCAGGTGGACTCTTTCAAACAGTCCCTCTGCAAGATTACCCTCAAGTCAAGCTACTAGACATCATAGGCTTGAACTCAACAACCATAAATTTTTTGTATGCGGTATGACAGTTTTACACAGTTTTACTAAGTCAGTAAAACAATTTGAAGAAGAACTCCTAAACATTGCTTTTCAGCCTTAGTCTTAAATCAACCATATCACATTCTGGTCACAATGTTATTTTATGAATGAAGTGTTTTTACTTTTCCATATTTATGTTTTTTCCATGCTACCTAAGCTTACTTAAGGTCTTTTCATTATATGTCATTCTCAGATTGAAAAAGGGCATGAGGACTTCCTGACTTGTTGCCAACTGTCCCACAATGGAAAGCTCATGGCAGTTGGCTCTGACGTGTGTAAAGCTTTGAGAATCTATGATGTAGAAAGTGGGGAGCTCATTCATGAATTGAAAAGTGAGAAGTAATTCATTCCAGTGATTTTCATGTGAATCTCCTTTAAATATACATTTTATTCCTGTAAAAGATTAGATCTATACCCAATGTATTTTTGGGAAATAAAGCCAATCATTGCCGTCATTCATTAAATAAAAACACTCAAGGAGTCCTGCCCCATTGAGTATGTGTTTTGTTAATACAGTATTTGTTTTAAGGCCCACTGCCAAATTCCTTATACCGCTAATATTGTTTATGTCCTGAAGTTGGTGGTATAACAAGGTTCTCTTTAAAGTGAAACTCCATGATAGTGAGGCCTAATATTCCAGCTGAAACCAAAAGATAAAACAAAATACACAGCCTGTGGTGCATCCCATGATATGATGACGAGAAATTTGACATGAGTGTAAAATTGAGATCTTTTCGCTAATGGTTAGCACTGCTACAAGCAAGACTTGTACATTGTAATGGATACCCTAGGACTGTGCCACACGCCCACAATACAATCATTACGATACATTAATTTCTAATCAAGTGTATTCCTTCTCAGTCTGTGAGATTTTTTTCATCACAGCATCTCCAAGTAGTTTTCATTATTCAATTATTCCAGTATCTTTTGTTGTCCAGTTCACTATTACAGTGATTTATAGGACGCTTAGACCTAGTGGCTCCCACGTCTTGAGACACATGGGATAACCAAGGATGACAATCGTGATCTGTCCGCTGTCAGTACTGGGACATCAATCCACTGCTTGTCGATAAGTTTGAGGTCTTTATTACAGTCTGCTTCTATGACATCCCAGGTTGTCCCCTGCTTCTTTTGCCATTTATATTGCATTTCATTGCTTGGTGAAGTAGTCTGGCATTTGAGAGTCTTGAGATGAGTCCAAGCCACTCTAGTCTTCTCTTGCAAATTATGTCTGCTAATCTTTGTTCCTGTGACCATTCTTTAACTTCTTCATTTGTAATAAAATCATTCTGTTTGTTGTTCAGTACTTTTCAAAGGCATTTATTGATAAATGAATCTTGTTTTTCCTGTTTTGTTTTTTTTTAATCTCCATGATTCACATCCATGAAGCATTATTGAGAGTATATTTGAATTGTATAGACAGATTTTTAATTCTGTACTGAGTTTCTTATTTCTCCATATTTTATTTGTTTTGCCAAACGCTCCAAGTGCTTTTCCTAGCTGTGCTTTGATTTCTTTTTTCTGTGGAACCATCTGCTGTTAGTTAACTAATAGTAACTAAAGGTTTCCACTGTTTCTAAGGTTTCATCTTTCATTAAAATGTTTGGTGCTGGTGTGTTTGTAACAACCATGATTTGTGTTTTCTTTCAGATCATCACACAAGCACAATCACCAGCTGTGAGTTTGCCCCAGAGGATGACAAAGTTATCACAACATCAATGGATAAAACTTCAAAATTTTTTGACCTTATGTCTGCTACAACTACAATAACACTTGGGTAAGCATATAAAAATAGACTTGGGTACTTGTAAAAGTTTTGCTGTTAATGCTATAATAAAAATAATTTTCAATGTCTCAAAATGTTTTACTTATATCACAAACTTAGGTGAACAGAATATACAGATTGCTCAAATGATTTCTTTGATTTGTCCATAACTTGAAGTGTGAATATCTCTCAAGTTATGCTTGCAAAATGCCTCAAAGCTATCACTATGAGCATACAAATTTGTGAAATTATTTATCTCATCTTTAATGTTATTCAATTACTGCACCCTGTCTATCATTATATTACATTATTGGGTATTATTATTATAATGTCCCATGGAAGAATTAAGGTAATGAATGAGGCAGTCTTGAGTAGTGGAGAGTTTGGAAGAGAAGTGTAGGATTGTTAGTTCAACAACAATTAAATACACAGCGGGATTGACTGATTGGTTTGAAGTAATGGTGACTGTGGGATTTGAACCCATGATCTTCAAGTCGTGAGCCCGTCATGCTAACCACTGCACCATGGCGGCTTACGACTATCTTAGAAATAATCTAGGCAGAACTTTGACCAAAATGAACATACGCACTTTCAGATCTCGGTCAATGATTATTTGTTTCATTTTATTATACTTGTAAGGGTGTCACTAGTAGTAAGATTTTATTCATTTTAATTTTATTGTTCTTTTTTCTTTTTTGCCTTATTTCCTTCTTGAAATTAGGGGGCATACCAATATCATATCAAGTTGTAGCATCTCACATGACGAAAGGAAGTTTGCTACTGCATCATGGGACAAGACAATCAAAATATGGGATGTGGCTACTGGAATGTACAGGTATTTTTGATAATCTTTCCTTTAACAAAGGTCCTCTTCTTTGTCACAAAAGGACACAATTCCGATAACTTGCGGTTATGAGCATGACTGCACACCAGCGAGGCTTGAACCCACGCGGTCTGTCCAAGGCCAATCATAAAGCCACAAGCCATGAGGCAACCAGGAGGCTGCAGCCGCCAAATTTTGTAACTGTTGATCATACCTCGCATGGACGCATGTCTTGTCATTGATAAGATTAAGATGCTTATCGCACCTCTCACTCTCTACATTCCGTGAACACATGCGAGCAAGTACAAAGACATTGTTAGCAAAAGTGAATTCTTGTATAGGCTTATACACTCCATATTTGGTAGGCCTAGTGTAGGCTACACATTATACACAAACATTTGCACTCACTCGCTCGCCAGCGTGCACCTGCATGAGAGACAGACAGGGGGGTGGGGAGGGGGGGAGGGAGAAATAAGAGAGAGATAGAGAGAGAGCGGGGGAAGAAATGAGAAAGAGGGAGTAGTAGTAGTAGTAGTAGTAGTAGTAGTAGTAGTAGTAGTAGTAGTAGTAGTAGTAGTAGTAGTAGCACCCAACCATTGTCACATGTGGAAAGATGGATTTGATGTAAACGTCAACGAATGTGATCGTTGTTTCACAAACAGCACCCCCTCCACCCGCCCCCCCTTTCTGCACCCTCCGTTGTTTCTTTTTCACCTAACCTACTTAACTAGAAATATACAATGGTTCAGGCATACAAATGCAACAATAAATTCTACACTTATAAGGTCTAGAATCTATATCCAGACTCTTGATATAGATCCAGTACCAAACGCGTGACAAAAATAGAGGTACAAAATGGCTGGGGAAAATGTAAAGACAGCCGTATTGTACACCTATGACATTACTTTAACAAACTTCAAAGCTTTTAATTTACCGTTCGCTGACTGTAGGAAAAACAAAAAAAAGGTTACGTTTGGGCATTTATTCCTTGGATTTGAGCAATACGCAGAGCTGCACCAAGGTTGATCTTCTGTCCTACATCACGTATGCGCGCATCGATGACCCATGCCATCGAATAGAGCCCTAAAACACCAAACAGACACCACATGAGCTATCGTCGAGAGGCGTAATGTATCGTTCTGAGACTGATTGCAAAACCAGCTTCTGCTAACAAAACTTGGCGGCATGTCTCATCCGTTTATTTCTAGTCTGTGTTAGTTACCACATCCGACATGCTCTGTCAAATGGTACATAATATCATGTGTATACATACTTAAAACGAACCCTGACCAACGGATACGCATCATCATTATTCAATTGTTTGAATAGAGGAAGTGGAATTCGGTGAAAACATGACGTAAAAGATTCAAAGACTTTTCCCTTTACCTTCTTTTATTTTCGACGATTTTGTCGGCCTGTTCTATATCTAGCACATTGATATGATTCATAACTGCCAATAGTTGATATTACAAACAATAACGGACAACAATGAACTTCATGACAGGCATTGCGCTTTCTCACCTTGCTGCTTCCTTTTCCTGGCCCCCAAAAGCCATAACTGTCCGAATGGCTCCAAAGACTTCGTCAGCCACACTTCCGGCTTGGGCATAGGCTGCAAGGGATTTACCTGATATAGACGATGTGAGCTATTGGAAGATAAAAGTAGCAATTATACAGCGCACGTTCCACGGCGTAGCCATGCTCACGGCGCTTTACAATGACATTTTACTCCCCTGACCAATGGCAATACAGAACATTTAGAACAAGACTTGCAGCCTGTTAGGCGAGGACACCTTTTTTTAGACAAGACAGCACTGTCTTAACGGCCAGGTCCTCGTTCACACCTGAGTCGAGTGAGGTAAACGCCTATGACTATCAGACTATCGAACCCAAGTGGTCACGCACGCTTGTACTGACCATGGTGAATGCATCTTGACTCTCGACTCGAGCCGAGATGTGATCACTAGAGGTGTGCGAATACTCGAGTTTGCATGAGTACTCGAGTAATAATGCTGCCAAGTACTCGCTCGAGTGGCTCACAACTACGCGAGTAACCGCTCGAGTAATTTTTGTTCCATTACTTGAGCAATACTAGAGTATTTGATTCAAAATGCGCTAAATAGTAACATTTGTATATATTATTGAAGTTTTGAAGAAAAATTGACAATAAAGCACGTAAATGTGAGCGTTGGTGGCTAAGTGATGATCACATCTCGGCACGAGTCAAAAGTAGAATAAAAACACACAAAAACCAGGCATTCGCCATGATTAGTTCAAGTGTGCATGACCTAATGGGTTCGAGCCTCGCTAGTGTGCTGTAGGGCTCTTAACCGCAAGTCATCAGCGATATGTCCTTCGGTAAGGCACTTTGTTTATCTTACCTCACTCAACTCAGGTATGAATGAGTACCTGGCTCTTGAGACAGCCCTAACTCTGTTCTGAAAAAATGATTCGCGCCTAACAGGCTGCAAGACTTTTTTCTTAAATGTTCTGTGTTGCTGTTGGTCAGGGGACTAAAATGTCAATGTCAAGAGCTGTAAACATGGCCACACCGCGGAACGTGCGATGTATAAAATGTCATCAGTCGTTGTTTTTTTTTTCTTAAATTTGGTAAGAATTTTGTTCATTCAAACTCGAGTAGAAGCTCGAGTCCCAAGTTCCCGAGTACTCAAGTACTCGCTCGAATAGTTGGTGGCTGTCCGAGCGAGAACTTGAGTAGTAAAATGTGCTACTCGCACATCTCTAGTGATCACCACTTAGCCATCGACGCGCACTGGAGTGTGATCGACTAAAGAGCAATCAAATAAATCTAGCCCATATCAAGAATGGCCAAAGGAATGCTGACTTGTTAGACGATGCAAACAAACAAGAATGATCTTTCAAAGTTCAAAGATCTGCAAATTTGAATTGTGTCCTTTTTAATAAAGAGACGTTTCTGAAGTAGCCTAATGTACTTTTTGGTTGTTGTTCAAACCTACAAGATCTTTTAGGCCTACATGACGCATTGTTTTAACGCGCATGCGAGACAAAAAGCAATTCTACTTCATTATTAGAGGATTTTCCCATAAATCGCATCTCCTCACTGATGATTGAATGGATGAAGATGTTTTTAAACATCATCTTATAGATATCTATAGATTGTGGCATCATATAAATTGTGTAATACACTTTATGGTTAATTTCCGTACAAATCTATAAATGAGCGTCCCTCAGTCTTTTTTGGAATATGTGTATGCCTGCCATTGGTGAGATTTCAAAAATACAAAATACTGTTTTTTGTACGATACATAGAACATGCATTTAATTTCTCACATTAATAAGATATTTTTGACCTTTTACACTGTCAACTAAATCAAGGTAATTTAAATAGTTTGCGAGTGTACCTGTATGCTTTTGAGTTTCCGAAGCGTAATTTAATCAATGCATTTCCCACATCACCAATGCACGAGTTACCGTGTGTTATAAGTTCTAAGGAAGAGATACCTGTACCCACCTTCCCGAAGAGAGCCGCAGTAATGACAAGAACTGGACTGGCTGTCAAGACAACTAGTGTAAGTTGCCACCCATACAGAAAGCCACCACCGAGGCTGATGAGGGAGCAGCTAAACCATTGCCAGAAAGTTGCCACTTTGTCTCCAATTCCCTCTTGGATTTTGGTCACACCCCTAAAACATTTCGTAATACATAAAAGCAAGCATGAAAGACTTACTTTATGGTAAGAAATTATTGAGTAAACAATCTTCAAAAAACGAACCATAAATTAGGCATGACAAAGATGGTAGTGAGAGTTAGGGGTGTGGGGTTATTAACGTTTTGTAAGCAAATTAAATCTTCTCCTTATAGGAGCAAGATGGCTAAGACTGGAGGTGCTTTCCTTTCATGGCAAAACAGGAAAGAACAGGGAACAGGGACAGGAATAATTATATCTTTATATTTGAGGCAAATGACAACACCTGGAAGTCATGAAGAGGGAATTGATGCAACTATTCTTCCTCTTTAAATAATATTCTGACTGACTCAACAAAATAGAAAACAACTGTCGAAACGCATGAAAAAATAAACAAATGGAAAAAAGAAAGAAAAACCGGTGATGGCTGTGTCCAATGATATGGTGTATAATATCTTGATCCAGATAAAGTCCATGTCTCGACTGTGACGCTTGTAAATTATTATATTAACATTGTCAGCACCTAAGCTCTATGGTCGCTGTTCAACACAACTCATCCTAAAAATCTTAGTTTCACCTATTGAATAAGTAAATGTTTATGGTCTTACTCTGAAATTCGAGTATTGAGCTCTCCTATAGCATTGGTGTCAAACCAACCGATGTCTTGACGGAGTACGTTGAAGAGACAAGCTTGTCGGATACGATGTGCCTGTCTTTCTGCCGCTGACACCCAACACACAACTTGGCCATAAGCAACGATTAAGACAACCCCACCAATAGCTGATAAAAGAATACGTAATTATTAGTTTGTATATTTGCATTCTTTTAATAAACAGACAGATTATCTGATTTACATTAATATTGAGAGGATCCAAAAAGCGATAAACCTTTTTTTTTCAATTCAATTATCCTTCAATATGGATGTTTTGTCATGTTTACATGCTGCCACACATGAGCCATGGGGTATAGCACAGCTCGAATGACTCACACAGTCACATTACAGTGACACCGACCTGCAGTAGTCTTAAAACAGTTCTCATAATGCTGAACGCCAAGCAGGAGTTACTAAATTGCCAATCTTAAAAAGTCTTAGCCCGTGAACATAGCAAAAGCGTTTTACGCATACGCGCAGATCTGAGAGGTGCGACCCCTCGTCTATCTGCCTAGCCTTTCAGATAGGGCTTTGATAGTAAAATCTGTTCTACATATCCTCTGCTCTACTAAATACTAGACCATGTGCTTAGTTTTAAATTAAGGTTTTAGTGTATTCTTTATGTTTTTTGTTGGGTTTTTGTTTTTAAACTTCTGCTCGTATGTTACCGAAATTTTTGGTCCCTGGAATAAAAATTGACATCAGATTTTGATTATGGTCAACCCCTATGAAGACATTGGCCATGGAAAGTAAGGTCAAGCTATGACCAGTTACGTCACATATCCGGCCTCCAAGGCGTCTACGCCCGAACTCGACCCCTATTGCAGGTGAAAACAGTTCTTCTTCTTCTTTAGGTACCGTGTCTGAAACACATTGGCGATCATGTTCCTCCACACATACCTGTCATCAGCTAACCGTATAAGGTCGTTGATGCTACCATTCTGTATTGCACATTAATGGAGACTTTCAACAAAAGTTATTCTTTCTTCCTCTACT